>JABCMJ010000024.1:30000-40000 GCA_014822125.1 Arbutus unedo
AACTCTTCTGACCCCGCCGGCCTTCTCGCCCGAGCCCTTTCTTTTCAATAGGATCAAGGTGCTCTAAGATTTCAGTTTGCATGCACTAGTATAAGTATAGTAATCGATTTCTCTTTAGGAAAAACATTAGAACAACGCGGTCTCATAGGTTTCCTTATCAGCCTTCTTATGTTATGGGAGGCATGCCAACTTTCGTGAAGAGCTACCCGCATATTTAATGGTCGGTGCGAGTTTAGCGAAGCTGGGCTCATTTATGATCCGCTGATCAAATAGCATTAGGGGCAGGATTTCTCTCCAACAAAGTAGAAGTAGGCTTTGCTTGCTCGCTATAACAGGCTGAGCTAAATGTGACAACATATCCGTGGGGTTAGTCAATCCCCTGTAAATGGGGAAAGAAGAGACAAAACTTTCTTAGAAAGGGGCTCAGACCTAGCTATAGCTTAAAGAAGAAGTTTTCTGTGATGTTCATCAGAATCAATGGCATGCGCGATATGCAGTATCGGCATTGCTAAACATTGAAAATGGAGCTAGACCTCTGCCCGGAGAAAGCGTCGTTTCGGACCCCTCATGGGTGGTGCCCGTGCCTATCCGAGGAACTTGTCGCTTCCTTCCCCACTTCTTCCTCTCAAGTCGAAGCGCCTTCAACTGCAGCTAGTTTGCGGAGAGTTGCGTTAGCTTGGGTTCCTTCCTTGGCTGCTTCTCCTACTTGGCAGCTTTTCTCACTTTTGAGTCAAACGGCTTCTTTTTTGATTGGCTTTTACGACAGGAATAGCCTGATTGTAATCCTTTTTCAAAAAAGTATATCAAAAGAGATTCAATGTTGTATCGGGGAACCGGCTCTGTATGCAGCTAGTGCACGGTATAGGAAGCCATCATATGGAGGGGCATCTTTCGCTTGACTTTTTTGTTGCGAGTGCATGCGTCCACCACGGTCAGGGCTTTCACAGGTATCTTGTACCTAGTTAAGGTGAAGCTTTGTTTGGTGTTGATTCTAGACTAGACTGGAAATAACGTTATGACTGACCTAGCTTAAAAGCTTTTGATGTTGATTCGGGAAAAGCGGAATCCGGGGGATAAAAGGGATCCTTTGGTTCAGGAGAAACTGGATATTTTAGTTCGGAATAAACTGGATATGCTGCTGAGGGAAATACTGCTTCGAGAGAGGGCGGTACGGAAAGAATTGAGTGATTCACCTAACACTTCAAAGCGTTACGGTTGTGCTTCTATAGAGGGAAGCAAGCGCGCCAAGCTAAGAACAATTCAATACCCGTCCACTTTTTCATCTACTTTTTTCAAAAAGGAAGATTTCAGCTACCTTCGGAAAACAGGGGAAAAAAGAAAGAAGAGAACGAAAGGAGAAGAGAATCTATGCTGCTCTTGGCGGAAAAAACAGCCTGCTGCTGAGCTTGCTCGTGGATGTTCCCGCTAATAATATTAGACAACTCCCCCAGCAGCTTGGTGAGTGAAATAATAGGCTCTTTTTCCATCTAAAATCTTTTTTTTTTCGCTCCGCTTTCCCCAATGAGGGAAGACTTGTTCTTAAATGGACCCGGTTTCACCGGGAAAGGCATGGGAGTCTTTGGGCATTGTTTGAGCTGACCTTAGTAAACTCCTTCTCGTTATACCGAAATAGAGTTGTTGTACCGAATTAGAGAAGTGAGGCTCGACCAAAGAAAGAGGAAGCAAACGCACTTGTCTACTCTACTAAAGAAAAGAGTGATGTCCTACTCAACTAGAGGAAGAAAAAGTGGAACTACGAGCTGCGCAAATACCAGCTAACGAACCGAAACCCCACCAGATTGTAGGGCGTTTCCACTACATAAGAAATAACTTGAATGAAGACCTTATTTTATTGACCGATCGACTGAAAGAAGAGGAATTGAAATAGGTTCGACCAGCGAGAAAAGAAAGAAGAGTACCATGATGTCAGCTGAACAAAAACGGATTCTATCAATTTCATCATGCTTTTTTTACTCGTTCCTTAACTCGAAAAATATGACTGCAGCACCGCGGGCAAGAGAGAGTCGAAGTCAAACGAGAAGAAGGAAATTTATCTACATCATTTATTCAGGGGTGAACGACTTCCCATGAAAGAAAGAGCTTGAAGACCTAGTTAGGACCATGTTGTGATTCCAAGCCTATCAAACTTGGAATGAAGTAAGCGATGTCTACATTACAGAACTTTAATATATTATATAATAATATTTTAACAGAATTGGATTCCAGATGTGATAGCCCGAGGAAAGAAAAGAATGCAATAGAGTTTACTTGACATTTTGTCATTCCATCAAAAGCAGCAGGGCCTTACTATAAATATCATTAATATTCCCGCGCGCGGCACACGAACTATGACTATCTGAAATTGACGGCAAAAAACAAAACAAAGAAGGAAACTCAATTATTCATCCATAAATTCCGATTCTACTGGTTAACCGACAACCCTTTTCGTCATACGATCAGTAAAATAAATCTGAACTAAAATAGTACAGTACCTTTATACCAAAGGCGAAGAAGGAAAGCGGACCGCTCGCTATTTCTATTATCAAATCAACTATGATCGCCCGAAGCACAAGAGAAAGTCTCAGCTTAGCGTAGTTCAATCAAACGGCCTGAACCGCATCGATCAGGGTTCATCCACCACATCCGAAGTGAACAACGTATCACATCTGAAGTGAACAACCATTAATTATAAGCGACTTTATGACATAGAGAAGAGGGCGACTATATCTACATCAATGACCGATCTAACTCGCATAGCAGCTACTGCTTCTCTAACCACTTCCCTAGTTTGATTGAATGGATAAAGAAAGGCCTGGACCACATTCAGATACAAATGATTTCGTGGTACACATCAGATTGTTGATCGACAACCGAGACTGAAAGCAAGGTTTATATCAGAGAAATCGCCTTTCAAACCCTTCATCAGGACCTATCAAAGGTGCCTAACCGAGCTTTTTGCTTAAGGGAGTTGGCCGTAGAATCGACATCTGGAGGCTTGGATCCCCAACTTCGTCGATCTGGTTCGATCGACGGCCCTGCCAGTTGCAGGTGTTGCCGCAAAGGCGGAGAATGAAGGAATTTCTGGCGATGTTCGCTAGACCTATGATGGGTTTCCTTTTATACTCTATCAGATGCAATTGTTGCCCCTAGCCGATCGATCTATGAACCGGCCTGCAATCGATGCTTATATTGTTAGTTGGGGCTGGGCTAGTGAGCCTTATTTACGGAACAAAACCAAAACAGGTCATGGTCTAATTCGTAGCGGGCCTCCTGTCCTAGTTTGTAGATCGAATTGGTTTCATGTTACCTTCTCGAGGAAGAGTTTGACATCAACAGGAAGCCCCTTCCCTCTTCGGAGGTTAAAGTCGGGTCATAATTCACTTACTATAAGGAATTTGTACTAAAGGCTATCGTCCTTCTGTATGAATCAGGTGCAAACTCTATCATGGCTTCATGGATCTCCATTGCTTATCATTATGCTTTGTCTCGACGAGGAAACAAAAGCAAATCAAATGATGGAACTAGAAAAGTGATCCTGGAAGATTAGAGTAGCCTACCCATTAGTAGAAACTAAATATGGAGAAGTGTGAAGTCAAAGCTCAAACTAAAAGAAAGTAGTTCGTGCACGAGAAATGCAAAGGAATCTTGGAAGAACCGGCACTTCAGCAAGAATTGACCCTCACTCTATGCCAAGGTAATTGCAAACCAGAAATCTAATAAGAAATAGAAAAAAACTTCCCGAAGCTGATCGTGAGAAATGGATATGAATTTCTTAGAATTTCGAATTTAAGCAGTCGAGAAGCCTCGGGTGGCTCGATCACGAGCGAAAGGAAAAGGGGAGTCAGTGGGTGGTCAGATTCTAATTGAAATGGATATGTAAAGCCTGAAACAAATCCAGATTGAAATAATTATTTTTAATGCTTTGCCCAGGCAGGTGAAGGAGAAGGATGTGGTCGTCTTCCTTGGGTCAAAAGGTGAAATCTTCTGACCGAAACTATAAGCATAAGTAGCACCATTGAAGAGGCCACTGAGTCCTATCTCGAAGGGAGCAGAGCTTTAAGCCAAGATTGGTATTGATAAAAAATTTCTGTCCAGAAGCGTGTAACACAAGATTATTTCACAACGACGAAGCAAGCAGAAAGAAGATTCTACTTCCCATTTGGGCTAGTCCGCCTACGCATGTTATGACATTTCCACGAACCATCACGAATGGCGAATGAGAAGAGGAACCCCGGCACTTGAGATGGGTGCTTTCCTTCTTTTTTCTTTCGAAGGTGTTCAAGGGCTGATTGAGGTATAAATTCAATACATATAATTCCAATTTTTCTTGATTTGGTGGTAACCCATTTGGACGAGCAATCGCTACTTCGTTCTCGCCTTTGAGTGTGCAGGGCTTGAATCATCCATAAAACGCCTATTCCTAGGTGCCAAGCTTGTGTGAAATATATTACTTGCCTTATTCCCGGAAGTGGGTTAAAATCCCAAAAGTGAATAATTGCAAAGATTTTCGATATTGTCTCAGTACTTGTGGCTAGTCCTCTTATATGGA
The DNA here is from genome assembly GCA_014822125.1 of Arbutus unedo. Classification (NCBI taxonomy): domain Eukaryota; kingdom Viridiplantae; phylum Streptophyta; class Magnoliopsida; order Ericales; family Ericaceae; genus Arbutus; species Arbutus unedo. Next base: position 34,550 of record JABCMJ010000024.1, read on the forward strand.
CTTGACCTCCCTAAGGATGCTTCCACAGAAGCGGCGAGAGGTTCTATCCTTCGATAGGAAAAGCTATGTGTACCGAACGGGAAATCTAGACTCTCCGGCGGTGATACCTCAAGCCCATGATACAACATTTTGAAGTAAGAAAGCAGTTGATAACGAAAAGGGAACCCCCGGTCGGAGCTGCCTTGGTAGGGTAGGAGCCGAATAGAAGGCATAAAGTCAGAGGAATGAGCGGGTAAAGAATAAAGAGATTGGAAAGATGAGATTCATGTATTGACGTAATATAGTAGACCCTTAAAGAACATCCAAACCTAGAAACGAGAGCACGCCCATCAAACTGAAAGAATTGAGAAATAGGAGGCGGACTAAGCCCGAATAGCTTCCTCAAAAGCATGATGTAGCGACTTACTATGAATAATGCGAGCTAGCATTTGGGGCTAATGTCTGTAGATGTGATACCTCCTGGTCAGAGACGGAGAATCGCTGTTATCGGATCTGGTAATAAACGTATGCTTAGTAGGGGGGGCTGAACCGGCTTGCTTTCTTGGTGACTCTAACCCGGAGACTTTTTACCTTGACTCTTTCGGTATCGGTATGCCTTCGATGATTACTGCTTTAATGAATACCTTCTCTTCGGCAAGTTAGGAAGCGACGAACTCTTCCCTCACCCGAAGGCGAGCGAGTGCACTACATTGAGTAGGAATTCGGAATAGAATAAGCTGTTGGGAAGAGAATACCACGAATACGCTATTTTTAGGATAAGGATTCGCATGCGGACAATTCGATGAGGACGATGATTTGGCTTTTAAAGATGAGAAGGACGATTTGAGAGCGAATCCGCCATTAATTACTCTTGTTACTGTTCTCGAATAGGCTCTTTCGGGTTCAGGTTTGAATGAAGGAATTGAATCCACAGCTATTGAATCAGCTGTTGGCATATCAGCTCTTGTGCACTCATAAGCTCTTGGGAGAGTCCAAAGAACTCCATTCTTTTCTTTTCACGAATAAGCTCTTTCCGCTTTTCATTCCTCATGCACTGAGAAGTAGCAAAGCTTTCCTCATGCCAGCGTTCAGTTCCTATTGAGGAAGATCTGCCATTGGTTTCCAAATTCATCTCAGATGTCGATGAATCCCAATCAATCCCTTTCGTACCATCTTATTACTTATTATTATTATAGGATGAATCTGATTAACTTCCTGAACCACCAGCAGTTGACTCTGGGCATTTAGTCCTTACTCCTTCCGACAACAGCGCTTACTTCTATGACACCACCACCGGTACCGGTTAGGAGAGCCGCTTTTTTGCCCACTTCTCTTACTGATGTGGCATTTGGCCTTCAAAGAGATGATTCAATAGCAGTAGCACCAGTCATGAACCCAAGAGCTCCAATTCGTACTCATAGTTAAGCAGCGGCAAGACTAACAGGGGCAAGAGCCAGAGCTTCTATTTACTCAACGGCGGATTCAATTGCGACAAGAGCACATTCAATAGCAGCCTACTTTGGGCATGAATATTAGACTAAAGTCCCTCTGTGCATCCTACTACTAGCAGCTCCTTCTATGTCCCTTCTTATACTATGCATATGGATCCACGGATGACATACCCATTCGTACCATCTCAACAGCTCCCTTGCCTTACTTCTTCCTTCCTCTGTTAATTCAATATCTGTCTCGCCTGCGAATCCTTATCCTGATCTGAGATTGCCTGCTATTCCTAACAGAGGCGATGAATATCGTGACTATTGGGATAACATATGAATATGCCTCTATCAATGTATTCCATTACACCCGGCAAAGTCCTTACTACATGCAGCAGTACGGCGGGCATTAAAACACGAGTTTCAGCGGTCTCTGCTAGAACCCTATTTTAGAGAGTTTCAAAGGCCTTCAGGAGCGTAGCCTTTGAATCAATAATTCCTCGCACGCTTGGTTGCAAAGGGCTATAGTCAGAGAGAGGGTGTGGACTTCAATGAAGTATTCTCTCCTGTTGTGAAAGACAGCTCTATTCGCGTCTTGCTTGCCATGGTTGCACTCTTTCGATCGGCGATTGTGAAAAAGAGACGATTTTCATATTGATAAGAGATATCCTTCCTATAATTCTTCTATGGCTATTTCCGATCGGATCTTGCCAAGAATACGCTGTTGTTTCAATGTCATTATCTTCCCTTCCTCCAAGACAAACAAAGGAGTAGCGGGGAAACTGACTAACTAGAGTCTATAGCTCCTCTAGGGCCCAATAGATTGCATTTTCTACCCTGCCAAGGCGCGCTAGTTGAGCTAGGAGTTTCAAGCGCTAAGTCCTTCGGGAAGTCGGCAAGAAAATCAGGGAGGAAAGCAAGTCAAAGGGTAGCAAGTTCCATCGGTCCTACCTCTTTCCTGTCTCTTGTGCAAGGCTAGCTGTCCATAGCGATGCTCGGGCTCCTGTCTGTGATGGTTTCATGCTCTTCCCCTCGCTCTGCCTTATCGGGGATTTCTTAGAATATCTTGCCAAAAAACACGGGAAAATGAAACGAAATGCTTTTGGCAAGGAAGTCAGGTAGGCGAGGGCAGTTCCGGTCTACGGGGATACTCTTTTGTCGTTGTAGCAATCTTTCTTAGTGCACCCTTAGGCGAGTAAAGAGCTAATTATATTTAGTATTCCCCTCTTACTAAGACTACAGAATGTTCTTGTAAATTATGGCCAATACCAGGTATATAAGCAGTGACAATTGCCCTATGAAGACTCGCTTTCGCTACGGCTCCGGTGGGTTCCCTTAACCAAGCCACTGCCTATGAGTCGCCGGCTCATTCTTCAACAGGCACGCGGTCAGAGCCCCGGGCTCCTCCCACTGCTTGGGAGCTTACGGTTTCATGTTCTATTTCACTCCCCGATGGGGGTTCGGGAATGACTAAAGCACTACTTAAATTAAAGGGGAAAGCCCGAGGCAAGTGAAGGGATTGACTAAACCAAGAATGAATGACCACCTAAGGAAGCGGCTAGGCTAAGAAGAGCAAGGTTGAAAATCCACTCTTGCACAAAGCCTCTTACTCGCCAAGTGGATAGGCATCAAGCTGGATCTCCTCATCTATAGCCTTCATATGTCCCTTCAATTCTCTTCGTCTCAGAACTCAAGTCCCTGTGATAAAGCTCCGTCTCCGGGTTTCGTTCCTATTTGATCTCTGTGTCTTTCTTTTCGATCCGTCTTTGTACCCCCTTCTCAGTGTCATGAGTGCCCGCCTTCGTTGCGCCAAGTAATCCAACTCCCTTTTCAGGGGCTAAATTCGATTTCCTTAAGGGGATTTGTTAAGAAAGGGGAAAGCCTCCCAAGCAACTCCCCTTTTCCATAATGCCGGGTTCCTGGCTTGCACCATTGAGACTAGTTCAGAATGCAGACTCAAGCGATTCTCGCACACACAAGCATCACTGTTATCCTCATTGGAGAACCCTCTCAATCACTAAGAGTGGTCCCAGATCCAATGCCGCTGAGATGATAAAAAGAAAAGTTCTTAGTTGCCAAAGATTTGGAACGACTTGGGGAACCAGGACACTTTCTTATTTGACTAAGCCCTAGCTACCTTCGTAATGGATCAACGAAGTCGTTTTCTAGGAAATATCAGGATGGGTACTCGGGTCATGATAGTTGGCGACTTCGGCTAGGTCCATCTGACTTGGGATTGCCAGAAAGAAGCTATAAGGAGGGAACACACTTTTCTTCAACTACAGGACCAAAGGGAGGCTATCAGTCTGGCCTCATCTAGATGCGGGACGCTGCACCTTGAATGTTGAAAGGGATGATCATCCATCTCGCCCGCTCCAAGGCTTAACGCTTTCGGGAAAGTTCCCTGCTGAACTAACATATTCAAAAGTGGAACAACGAAAAAGATCTTCCTTACTGCCCGGAAAGCTAGGACGTTCGATCGACTCCTTCTTCCAGAAAGTTATGAACTCGCCTCAATCATCAGGTGGGCGTTGGGCGTGTGCGAAAGCGGGCGTGCTGGTCTTGATGGCGCCTTACCTAAAAGCCTTTCACCTCGTCTATCTCGGAAGGCCTCGGCTCACTCCTAAGGCATGAACCCTTTAGGGAACTAATCCTGCTTCAAAGAGCATAGTTCAAGAATAGTTCCTATCACCAGCATCTCCTCTCGCCGAGGGCTCGCATCTTCTCTCATTGAAGGAAACGGGAACCGAGACTTTAGGCACTGATTGCCAGATTCACTCCACTACCAGCTTCAAAGAAAGGAGTAAACTCCCCTTCAAAGGAGGAATGAGACTGATACTGTTCTCAATCGTAGAAGCCTAAGAACCAAGCCATTACGCCATTCTGTCCTCTCGCTACACAAGTCGCCTCACCGCATTCGTTCAGTCGGGTCGCCAAAGCAGCGGTGATGAAGGCTGACAAGCACGATTGACCGGAACTGGAGTCTCACGAGGGATTTAGCTGTTCCGTGGCTGCATATTCAGTCGAGCACATGTGACTGAGTCGCCCGTACCTGAGCTCGAGAAAGATTCCTTATACTGACCGAGAAAAACTAGTTCCAGAGGCATCTTCCATTCATATCGATTTGGGTTTTTCCGCACCATATTTTGATCTGCCTCTTCTTCGATCCGGAATTCCCAGCAAATCCTTGACTCCTCGAATACAATGGAATTTCACACCCGGCAAATCTTTCACTCTACCTCCTCTTATTAAGACCATGGAATGCTCCTGCAAATTATGACCTTCGCCTGGAATGTAAGCAAAGATATCATGTCGATTGCTCAACCGTACTTTGGCTATCTTACGTAGAGCTGAATTTGGTTTTTTCGGTGTTCTCGTTGAAACACGCAGGCATACTCCTTGCTTCTGGGGACATTGATCCAAAGCTCGAGTACGGTCCGTGCGCCGTTTTTCTTCTCTACCATGACGAATCAATTGATTTAATGTAGGCATCGCTTTTTCCTTTGTCCTTCCCCCCTATTTTTGCCCTCTCACTAGCGGTTATTCCCAATCCAAAGCACCCCTTTTCCATTCATAGAGAAATCCAATCGTCAAAATCAATAAAAAGGCCATCATGGACCAAAATCCAAACAGATCAATCTTATTGAGAGAGACTGCCCAAGGAAAGAAAAAGGTGACTTCCAGATCAAAGATAATAAATAAAATGGAAACAAGATAAAATCGTATATCAAAGCGACTTCTGGCATCACCGAAAGGATCGAAACCACATTCGTAGGCCGACAATTTTTCTGGGTAGGTCGAACTATTGGAAGCAAATAGAAAAGGAACACCGAGTAAGATCAAAGAAACTAGCAGACTAATCACTAAATAGATACAAATAGGTGCAAATTCTAACATCACCACATCCCACTTGTTGGTTCTTTCGCTCCTTGCTGGCGGAGCGGTATACCGAAAAAAAGAAAGAAGCCCTTTATCGGATTTGAACCGATGACTGAAGCCTATTTCTTAGGGCGTTTAAAGAGCGTGACTCTCGGTT
>JABCMJ010000030.1:0-65385 GCA_014822125.1 Arbutus unedo
AAAATGGACCAAAATAACTTCATAAATTTGGGTTGCCTCCTATATTTTGGGTCAAATTCATCAATTAATTTATCTCATCCTATATAATTGAATTGGCTAGCTATAAGATTTATCTCATCTTATAAAATTACTTTTCTTGTGCTATGCCTTATAAATTCGGTTCAGTTCATTCGTTTAGAACAAAAACGACAAAAAAGCAAAACCAAGCGAAAATCCGAAAAAAATATATACAATTAAACCGAAACCAACCAATTCCTATTTCAAACCGTCCAAACCGCAGTTTTTCAATCAGTTCAGCTTTTTCGATAATGATTTCACCAATACATCCAAAGACTATAATAAAGGTGAATATCTTCAAAGGGTCTTCGCTAAGTTAGTTTTGGAGAGGTAGGAATGCGTTTACTCTGTTTTAAGCCTTCTTGTTTGAATTTATCTCATTCTTATACAATTCAATTCCGCGGAAATGATTTCACCACAGGGACTCAAAGCCAGGCTCTGCAAATACACATGCCCCCGTCAACAGGGGAAAGGGCTTGCATGTGTTACATGGCAAGGAGACTTTCGCTGGCCGGAACTTGAGGGTGTGACAGCTAGTTTATACATAATTCGATTAATTTTTAGTAAAATAATTTCACCGTATATATTAGCGTGCACGTCTGAGAATGGTGGTAGTTAAAATCGAAACAAAGTACCGTATGAACGAATATGAAAAGTTTCGAATTTGAAACCTTAAGGTCCTATATGGTAGTAGTCAAATAAGGAAAATAAAATTTAGACTCTGGATATGACAATTCGAATTGTCATATCCAGAGTTTGTTAGCGGCTTGGAAAGTGAGGACAACCCGGTGAGTGAACGTACAAATAGAAGTATTGACCTGACAGTATAGATTAACGGTACACAAATGAATCGGTAAAGAGTAACGGTAAATGGATGATAAACCGGTATTGTAAAATAGTTAATGGAAAATGAGTCGGTATCGAGAAAGGGATTGGATAAATCATGGAATTGTGAGATGAGCTTATAAACATTGATACACCTGATTACTTATATCGTTATGAATTGTTCACGTCATATGTCATATCCCTTCATAATCATATAATGTTAGCATAGATGTATCTATAACCGTCAGATGCACTTTAGACTCAAATGATTACGAAAAAACTCACGTGCATTCAACGATTTCGTACACATTTGTATCTAAATGTGCACGAATGATTTGTGCTCATAAACTCGTTCATTCAAATTAGTAAATTCATGTTATTTTCAAGGATCCATATTCTAATTTCAGATATGAACCGACCAAATTAAAGCTTTTTCAATTTCACTTTGCTCATGCCCACTTTGCATGCTGCTGCTGCCATGTTCAACGACTACGTGTTGGCACAAAGGTTGAATATTTTATTACGACCCATTCCCCTTATCAAACCCCATTACCGGGTCAACGGTCAAGAACCCGTTCCATCAAATAAACGACCCGAAAAAAAAAAAAAATCAAGTCCTTTGGTAAACTCAGCTGCATATAAATACCCACAACCTCCCCTCCACCAATTCTTCACAGACAGTTCTTCACACTTCTCTATCTCCTCCTAATTTGATTTCCTGCTATAAGAAAATGAAACCCATAACCAGAGCTTTAGCAATCCTATTTTCCCTCCTCTTTATTCTAAGCATAATCAAACCACATGAAGCTGCTAGAATCTTAAATGAAGAAAACCTGATTTTACAGTCTCTGCAGAAAGCTCCACGCAAACCATCAGGGCCGAGTAAGGGCACCTACATCCCCGCCAGTACCCTCGGCCAGAAAGGCTTTGCCAGTAAGGCGATGCCGCCGCCTCCGGTGTACCCACAACTCATGGCTCCGTTTGGTGTGGCCACAAATTAAGTTTTAAAACAAAAGGAACAAGAAACCATTAACAATATCTCAAAACTCTAGGTTGAGGTTACTGGAAATAAGACTGGGGATACCAAATTGTAGCAGTCTTTAGTATTTACTTGATTCTTTATATGATGTTGTGTGTAAACGGAGAAGGAAAAACTGTCTTGATACTGAACTTATTGAAGAATAAAGAGAGCTAAGCAATTTCTAAGTCTTTCGTGGTTCTTGCTATATTGCTGTCGTTGTCGTTGTCGTTGTCGTTGTCGCTGCTGCTGCTGCTGCTGCTCATCACCCTATCCATTTTTGGAGAGAGTTGGGGTGTTTTTCATCAATGGACATCATATGTGCTTCTGCCACATCTCTGGGAGCTTGCCTTCATTTCTTTTCCACTTGATATGACACAAGGGCCCAGGGATCCTGCTGTGCACAACACACAGCAGGATATATTGCACGCTAATATAACGTAGTTTTGACTGCCCAAAAACTGCTCAAACGGTTGGGCAGTTTTTGAGCAGTTTTTGGTGGAACACCTTGATGTGCGATGTGTACAATCCAACACACAACAGGTAGAAAACAAAATGTGACAACAAAATATGGAAGTGTAGCACTATAGCTTTCGAATTCTGGGAATTAAGAAGGAACTAAGATTTGCAAATTTCATGATAGGGTACTACATCTATGTGCAATCTGTGAGTGTTGACAAGGGGTTTACAGCTGAATAAACCAGGGGTTAGTTTCTGCTTTGAACTCCTTCCTCCTCAGCTTGTTTAGAAAATCAACATCGAAAAACTCATCGTCAGAATCTGGAACTTCAAATCAACTACCAAACCTACCAACCCCTTCTAACTGTCTTCAATACGTATGCAAAAGAAGTTGGAAAATGGGAACAAGTGGAACATCGATAATCAAATTCTAGATTAAATCTACCGATATTTTCATTTGCCATTAAGATCTAATCCTCAATTTGGTAGGTTTATGGCCTTTCCACTCTTACGCTTAGTTTGGATTGAGGGGAGGGGAGGTGAAGGAAAGGGAGGGGACGGGAGGGAAGGGAAGGGAAGGGAAGGGAAAGAAGAGTGACACATTTTTTATTTGTTTGGTTTATGGAGTGGAAAGTGAGATTTTAAAATATTTTTTCATATTTGGTTAAGGAAGGAAAGTAAATGTTATAATATATTTTACTTTTTTAACCTTTTATCTTGTGCAATAACAAATAACTTGTATAATTTATCTCGTAAATATTTATTTTTTAAAGGGTCATAACTGACATTACAAATCTAAGCCACATAATCACCCAACTTTCCTTCCATTTCCTTCCAATTTTGGGGGTGAAGTGATGTGCTTAAAACACTTGTACTCTTCCCCTACCATTTCCCTTCATCTACCTCACTTTTCTTCCTAAAATTCAATCCAAACACAAAAATAACCTTCAAATCAATCCCCTTCCCTCCAAATCTGTCAATCCAAACTAGGTGTTAAACAAGCCACAAATAGCACATTATGAATCAGAGTCTTTGTGCAACACAAAGCTTCAGAATACTATGTGCATAAATTTAACTAAATAAGAGTAGATTCAACACTCTTAAGTTGGACCATACATTTTTGAAGCAAATACATCAATCAGAAAAGCAACAACAAAACTATTCCCATTTTTTATATAAGGGTTGCAGTATGCACTCCTAAATTAAGCAAACACTTCCAGCTGTTAAAAACCGATACAGTATATGCAAAATAGGACTAACCTTATAAATATAACTGCAAAAGGGAGAACTCTCACCTTGAAAGAGCAGCAGCCAGCTTCTCCTTCAAATTCTCAGCAGTGCCACCCTGAGTCTTGATGGAGAATGTATGAATAATCTCACCATCTTCTGTTGCAGAAACTTTAGACTCCTGTGCTATAACTTGATGCTCCCTGAACGCCTTTATAACCCTAGAAACTGGGTGAGAATCCAATGGGCAATTCACTCGTACAACGGCATCTTCATGCCTCACTTGAAAATCAATTTCTGGGACAGTGCACTGCTTTTGCTTAAAGTTAACTATATCCTTTTCAGTTTCTAGAATCCTTATCTTTCCTTGAAGATCCGTAATATATGATATGGCGTCACCAAGAAGAGAGGCCTTGTCCATTTTGGAGATATTAGGAACAACGGCTCTCAACGCATAAAACCTTTGATTGAGCTTCTCCCTCCTCTGCCGTTCTGCTTCCACGTGATTCAATGGCTCCTCTCTCCCATTGGCAGGCTTTCTCCCTCTCTTTCTAGGTTTCCTCTCATCAGATTGAATCAACAAGTCCTCCTGACCTTGTTCCAAACCCCCCACGATTACTTGGTTCATGTGTGGAAACAGTTTTGCTTCAGCCTCATCACTTCGACACCCATTCGAAGAGGTCCCGTAAACTTGATTAGAGCTCACTCCGTGTAATTCATAAGGTTCTGATGCAAACCCAGAATCATCTTCCACTTTGGGTGAGAAACTTATAGTCATCGGACGCGATTTTGCACCACCAAGACTAAGTTCATGCCCAAATATCTTTGGCAACAGTTTTGCCTGTAAAGGCAAAGGTCCCCCAAATGTAGTTTTAACCTTTTGAACCAAATTCTGTTCTTCAGGTAAAGGTTTTATTGAGCCAATCTCCACTACCCCTGATTTTATTGGGACAAAAACTACTGTCTCGAATCGAGCCAAATTTGCTAAATAAGATCTGGATTGATAATGTTCTGAACAAGTTTTTGTATCTGAAGCCCAAATCACTCTGCCAGTATTGAACGACTGAGAAGGAGTAGAGGGCTTATCAAATGGGAATGAATAATACATTGACGTGAGATAGAACATCTCCACATCTGAAACCAAATCTAAATTCATAGCACAATTATCTTCCTCAAACCCCCCAAAACAAGCGTGAAGCTTCTGCAACACCCTCTTTTTCCTATCTCCTCCCTCTGATTTCTGATCAAGAGACCCATTCGCAGTCCCAACCTCAGTCCCTCTACAATACCCATCACCCCAAATCAAGGCTGAATTTCCTGATTTCGACTTGGAAACCTGCCAGAAAATCGCATAATTCCAGTTTGAGCCCTCAACAATCTTGGAAAGCCCTTGTTGCAAACCTAGATCTCCCGCCGACGATGCAAACTCCGACAACACGTTGCCGGAGGCTGAAGCAACTAAGAATCCAAAGGCCTCACTGCCTAACACTGATTCCACCATACCCTTGTCCACTTCATTCAACCAAAACTTCTCCCCCATCTTCCAAGCAATTCAACAAACACTTAATGTACAACAACAACAACTTCGGGGCCCAACCTTTTCAAGAACGATACAACACACAAACACCAAAAATCGTGAATTATAAGAACTTGGGTCTGCTTGATCGTATAAAAAAAACCCACAATCGCTTCCTCTTGTGAATTTGATACAAAGGCAAACACACACGCTTCTATACGTCTGTATCTATATATAAATCATAAAAGAGGCACGAGAAACTGCAATCGAAGTGAGAAAGAACAGTTACCTGAGTTCTTCAGGGATCGTGGAATTTCAGATAAGATAAACTCATGTTTCACGTGACTGCAACAAAGACTTGCGTAGTTGGCCTGGTTTCGTGTAGATCTGAGAGCTCTCTTGTGCAGTGCAGATACAGTGATGGTGAATCTTTTCTGTGGCTGCGGAACAAGGAAAATTATTCAGTGCACTTCAGGGTATCGAACATACAATCACATCCTTTGTTTTAAATTTTTTGATATTAATATTGTTGTTTTTTCTATCATTCTTCTAAATATTTATGAAATTCATGTCAAATTTTTTTAATTATTAATTTTTCATGACGAAATAAATCAGAAAAGTAAAAAATCTGACTAAAAACTCCAAAACATTCACTAAACGACATAATATGTTTAAAAAATATAATTTTTTATTGTTTTTAGCATTCTGGTCTCTACGCATTTCACCGCTCCACCGAAAATTTTCTTTGCCCCTATCGTACTGGATTTTGGTAGTTTTCATCGCCTATTCAGGTTGAGTCTTGAGATTTGACGGCGGACTTAAAAAGTCACCCACATACAGTTTACGCCCAATCATTTTGGATAACTTTTGCAACTCTATATTGTAGTTACTGGCAAAGTTAACTGATGTTTATTCCCTAGATAATCTTTATTTTTTTAAATTTTATTCTATTTAAATAAAAAATTAATAAAAACCATGTATAAAATTGCAAAATGCCAAGTAATATCAACAGTTGGATATAACAAATTAAATATTTTAAGATGTGGTGTTCATCTTAAAGTTAATTAGTTTGTAAAGCAAGATTAATTATAATTAAAATTTATTTAATCTTCTAAAACTACTATTGAGTGCAGTCGGAACACAAATCTCCACTCTCACTAAACATCCAAGTAGAGTCCACGAGTAAATATATTAATGTTTTGTATAAATATGCGTCGAATGAACGTAGTGAGGTGTCGATTTATTTTTTAATTGTGATAATTTAGCGCGATGTGTTTGATTTCACAAACCTCTATACATGTGATTGATGATGACATAAGTTATGCATAGAGAAGACTAATTGTGCATAGATAAAATAAAAAACGATCCGTACCAATTAAAAATAGATTATTGCTCAATTACATAAATCTATTTCGGGATACAGTTGGGGTCAGTGGACGTAACAAATAATTATTGAATTGACTAATAATTCCTAAATTAATTTATTGATCAATGTAACAAAATTGGATTGGTTCAAAATTTTAGGTCAATTTTTTCTTTCTGTTTTCAGAACGTTTGTGTATGTATAGACTTTTCCTATACGCTCTACTTCTAAAAATTTTGACATCACCCCCATTCAACATTGGCGTACCGCGAAGTGGGATTAATCACACTTTACCCCATTTAATTATGATTTTTGTATGTTGTTTTTTTTTGTCTTTTTTTTTTTGTTACAATTTACCTTTGTCAATTATGAAAAAATGACATAATGTCCTGTCGTAAATTTTCTATCCAATATTTAACATTAAAAGTCGTGTATTGTACACATGTGCTTTTAAAAATACTTATTATGAGTGAAATACCCTACACACATAACATTATATATAATATATAATTTATGGATTAAATTAGTTAATATTAATTTTTATTTTATGTAATTTGCATTGTTTACGTGTTAAATTCATAACATTTGGACATAAATTCATAGCATTAAATTAAACTTTGATCCATTTATTTCTTGATGTACTCATTTTTAAGCTTCTCGATATGTTTTATTTCCCGGTAAAAAAATTTCTTTATATGTCATTATATCTTTTTCTTAATTTTATAATTTTCTTCAAGTTTTATAAAATTTTAAATAATAAGTATATTTTAAATTTTATACTTACAATGAAGGATATTACGGTGATAATAAGTATTTTTAAGTACACACGTGCACAATAAATAATCTTTACTATTAAATATTGGACGAAAAAATTAACAGCATGGTTTTATGTCATCTTCCTATAGTTAAAGGGGATAAGTTGTAGGCAAAAAAAAAATAAAATAGATAACATAAAAAAAGGGTCATAGTTGAAGAGGGTAAAGTGTAATTAAACCCAAAGAAGTGATATTAAGTTAATCCAGAATAATTCATTTCCTTATATAGTGATTCTATTTTGAATTGACTTACAAAAAATATTCAAGCGTCACCTAAAGTGACTCTTAAACCTAAAAAAATAATCTAGCATTCTGTGAGTATGTTTCTCAAGCTATTATTTATTATCTTCTAGTTGCTATCATTGAGATTATTTGATACGCTTTGTTCTTGATAATATTTGTTGATATGTATGTTATCACAATCCTATTAGAGAAGTAATACGCTATCGTGATTTATAAAACCTTGACCCGCAGCCCAAAATTTAAATAGTACTGTGAACTAGTAGATTGAGAATTCTAAACGAGGAAATTTTATTGAATACATTCAAATTTAAACGAGTCTTAAACATATCGATGGGACACAATCATCCCACAAAACCAAACAATACCAATTAAAAGGATTCAATTTCTTAAAAAAAAGGTTTTAAATACAAAAGCAAATAAATAAAATCCTAACAATAAAATTCACTTGGGTTGTCCTCTTGTGTTCTGTCCGTTTCTTTTTGTATTTTAACTATTATTGGTTTCTTGTCAACGTATGTAGTACAGCAGGGTTTCGAGCGGCATACGATTGCTAGTCATTCATATGCCAACATAATTGAAATTCGTTTAATCATACTCATGCCTAAAGCTAATTGGTTTCCTTTTACTTATTGTATTCTTATATTTTAGGAATTAATAAATTCTTTTATCGAGAAAAAAATAAAAAAAATTGCAACATCTTATAGGGGTCAAATACAATAAGTTCTCAAGATGCGACTGGATTTTGCATCTAATGTCTAGACTCGCTTGGAAATATTCAAATATGTCTTTTATCATTAAAAGCTCTCAATGAAATAAATTTTTAAAATAAAATTTAAAAGAAATAATATTATCTATATAAACATAGCACAGGAAGAGAAACAATATATAATGAAATACCATTATATCATTTAAATAATAATAAACTCCAATGATGATACTAAAAGAAATATTCAACAACAATGGAGACCCACAACTAAATAAGACTAATGAACAATTCAAAATTTAATTTAATATCATACCGGCCGCATAACAAGTCCATTCCATTTTGGCCATCGTTCCACCGATAACGAACCATATTTTTATTGTAATGGGCTTCAAAGTCTTACTTGTATTTTGGGCTCGATCTAAGATCCTTCTGTTGTTAGGCCTACCAAAAGTTCGAATCCATTTTGAAGAGATCCCAAACACCAGACACTCAAAACTCTTTATTTATATTTGGGCAGGGGCCGCGCGAACGCAGGCCCCCACTACCACAAATTATGACGTAGGCTCCACCACTTGGGTAGACCTTAGGCGGGCACCTCTCCTGAGTGCAATGGAGACCGCCAACCTAGGCCATGGGCCTTCATGATCGCCCATTGACCCCGTCCAGGTAAGTATGGTTGCCAGTTCACCCCAATGCTATTTTATATCTCCTAATCTTCCCCAAGCTGTTGTGTTCAATCAATGTGGGAAGAAATGCAAATACCACAAAACCACAGAGAGAGCAGAAGAACTAGAAACTTCAGAAGATGGAGAAACTGGTTGGGAGTTTACTCGGAACATCGATTGGAGAATGGTCTTCCGAGGTGTTCCTTTGTAAGTGAATTTCATTTTTATTTTCTGATCTTCTAGTTTCGAATTACTATTGTTATTCTTTCTGCCCTCTCTCTCTCTCTCCATTTTGTATCAGTATTTGTGTTTTGCAGGATGTGGGTTCTTGTTTAAACGCTTCATTTGGGCGGATTTTGCAAATTAAAGGTTTGCCTTTCGGTTGGTGGGTTGAGAAGAACTTGGGACTTAGGGTTCATTTGTGTGTGGTTTAGTTCTAGTAATTTGCTTATATTATCTTGAGGAAGATAATGACCTGGTTCTTATCTTAGATGTACCATTCCTTTTGTTATCTCTTTTCCATGTCAAAGTGAATGAAGTGATTTCAGAATTCTTTTTACTCAACAAAGATTGAGATGTACCTCTCCGTATCCTTGTAATTTGCAGTTGATATGGCCATAGCAGTGGCCAACAAGTGTCTACCTTATATTGGGTTCCTAGATGTTGACGTGAATGAGGTGAAAATCATTGGAGAGCGTGAAGTTAGTGAAAGTGATGCATCTCAGGCATTCTCCAGGGTTCGTGCCCCACGCTCCAACTCAAAATCATTTGGCCGGCTGGATCTACTAAATCAACAGAGTCGACTAGATCGAGAAATTTCTTGAATCATCCAATGTAAGGGTTTCACTTCAAAGAGGCAAAGGAAGAATGTCCTGTGATACCACCAGACCTACCTTGGTACTTTTATTTTCGGAACCTGGCATATTCCATTAAGTTTACACGAAGTAGGCATTTGGCTTCTCACGGAGTATAACTCACATCCAAACATGTGATTGGAGAACGGGGCACTGCCCATGAAAAAACGTGGGCTAACTTGGATATTGGGACGTTGGGTTAGCAATGAATGAAGGTAAGCGAATTTTCAAATGTTGCTTCCTTCCACCGGTTTGATCTCCTCATCTTGCCCAGAGTTTTTTCCTTCTCTTGTTGCATAGGCTTGTTCCAAGTACTTGTGCTTCAAATTGGTGACTCATTTTCAAGGACTTTCGGCGAGCTAATAATTGTCTTGGAACACACATCAAGAGGAGTTGATTGGGGGAAAACTTGATGTGATACTCAAATATCTAATTCTCGGTGGCTGCAATTGGTAGATAGAAGCATATGGATACAGTTTCAGACCTTTTAGTGCTTCAATGTGATGATCAACAGTCGGCAATGCCTGAGGGAAATGACATAGAATACATAATAGTTTCTTAAAAGGCTCAACGTTTCTTAGATTAATGCCTCAGGTCTGGGTCAAGATTGAGTTTACAAGTCAAATTAAAGTGGCAAACTGGGATAGCCAAGTACCCAAGTGTCCTAGGAGGATATTAATCAAAATCAAATCAAGTTTGGTTCTTGTGCTTCGCTTACCTATCAGAGTTGTCGTCAGTTGGGGAGATCATGCTAGCGAACGGGAAATCCATGAGAGCTCGTCCAGGGGAAAAGGGTGTGCCTGCACTACTAGTTGAGTGCCAGCAGCCAAGTAGGTAGCTGTGATGTATGATTCACTAGGATAATCACATTTAGAAGATCATGCGTCGTCTGGTGAACGCAAGGATTGCCATTATAGCTGTCTTTGGGTATTTGTTTCGTTTAGCTTACAACAACGATGTGACTTCGACATCTCTGTAGGCTCTTTCTTGGCTAATGCGTGCACAATAAGTCTTATATTCTCGCACTTGGCACTTGCACACCGATACTTCCACAATAGACCAATAATGGATTGTCAATCCAATGACACAGCTTTGCAATTAGTGACCAAGGTTAGAGGATTAAACTTTAAAGAATTGGGAAAAGAACCTTAAATTATGAAACTTATGGTTCACAGGATTTGCACTTACATGTTTTTGTTGCAGATATCAACTGTAGAGATCATAACTTTGAAGGTGGTCCTTACAGTAATATCAGCACCCAAGTTCTTGTCTCCATTGCATATACTCCATGAAAAACAGTAGCATGCAGAAGAATTACACTGTCCTGACTGTTCACCAGAAAACTCCCCTCAACATGCTTGAGAAATAGCTGCTCCCCCTTCTCGATTGATTAGCCAGATCTCTTTCGATCCTTGGATAATGACCGATTGAAAGAGCTTGGAACGATTCTTGTGTACTCTACCCATGAAAGCACAACAACAAGGGGAATAGCTCATGCTTTAGTGCTCTCGTACTAAGTGACGAGTTTGAGCCTTAGAAGCATGGGAAGGAATAGGTCTAGATTAAGTCCTTTAATCGAGCCTCTTTTTCGTAATGATTGGGGTAAAGGCCATAGCTCACAAATTATATCAAGTGCTTCCCTAGGCCCTTTTCACAACTAGCCATGTATCTTTGGAGTTCCTCTGCACGAGAAATGGATTCTAGGTGCAATAGCCCATAAGTTGAATCTTTTCTTTCTAAGAGAGACCACCCTTGATCTGGGCAGGCGCTAGCGCCCTTCTTTGTGCATCTTTCTTTCTCCCAGTCGATGGACCTTTTAACGGATAACTGAGTTCCCTTTCTGCAGCTTCTTTGTTGGGCTATGTTTTAGAAAAATGCTATGCACATTTAGTTTTCGTCTGTTCTCAAGCACGTCTTTTTCATAAGTGATGATTAAATTTTCAAATAGTGAGATGGGTCTCACCGCCACTTGTACAAGACTTAAAAAAATTAGGGATATAAGTAAAAATCAAATCAAATTGAAAAATAGAATTAAAATGATGATTTAGTTCAATTCGATTTGATCTACTTTAGTTTATTTTTAAAACTTTCTATTCTATTTCGATTTTATGATCTCGAATGCAGAATCAAACCGGATCAAACCGGATCAAACCAGACTAGATTAAAACATTGACAAAATGTACTTTAATTGAATTTATAAATGTCATAATGACCAATTTGTTATTTGATGAATATCTTTTATATTGTAGACACTTGTACACAAGTTAATATCTTTTTTTTATATTGTATTAGGCCCAGCTACTTATTTATGTACTAAAAAATCTAACTTTTTGTTACACTTGGCGTGGTCTATTTGCATACCAACAAAATCGATAAACCAAATACCTAAGCAAAATTGAGCAAATTGAATTTAAATCGGACCAGATTAGTTTACTTAATTTCGGTTTTCAATTTTTATACCCAACATACTAGTTGGGTCCAAATTTTTTCTCAAAATCATGCCGAACCAAACCAATTACACTTCTAGTCAACCCCTAGTGATGGACTAGCGAAGGGGCGAAATCGTAATCCAACCTCATTCAGTCTTGGGGACGTAAGTGTAATATTTCGAAACTATTGAGCTGAGGGACTATTACGTATATTCTCGAGTGCCGGATGATATTAAATAGGAATTTTATATAAATAGGATGACTTAAATACCCTCTTTATTGCATCTGCCCTAGTTTTTTGACCTTCGAATACTCCGATAACTCTCTGCCCTTTTGCCCCTCCGAGATTCAGCCTCCGTCTTCTCTACCCCTCTCTCTCTCCTCTCTTTCTCTCTCTGGTAATTTCATCAAACTTACCCGCGAAAATCAAAACTCTCTCCCTCTCTCTCTCTGTGGATTTCTCATCTTTCTATACGTCTCAAATACTTGATTTTATGTCCTTGTTGTGGAATAGCTGTTTGATCAGTGATCACTGTCCTAATAATCTGTTGTGTTTTATCTCAATTTGGCAGGTTTCATCGGTTCCCTGATTCCAAGGTCTGATGGAAACTCTATTGTGCATTCGCAATTAGGGTTCTGCGGTTTTGTTCTTCGGATGACTCGCGGTGAGCTCTTTTGATTCATTGAGAATGAGAATGAAAGTTCTTTCTAGCTATCGCGTGCTTTACTTGTACCGTGTTTCTGTTACTCGCCGTTTTGGTTGTTCAGAAAACGTCGTAGTCGTACGACCAAGCTTAGGTAGATGAGTGTCGTGACCGGGAAATTCATCCGGCGGTATCGGCGGAGCTTAGCTGTGGGCAACTGGGGTCAATTGGCCCCACTCGGATTTTGGAAAACTATTTTTTCGTCCATTGTTTACACTCTTTTTTTCTTTCTTTGTTTTTTAAAAAGGGCACAAAATTGAATTTCTGAAATAAGATTTCCGCGTATGATCGCAAAGTTCCTTCCAATTTGGATAGTTTCTCTGTAAAACATTTTTTCAATCAAAAGATCGAGCTTTTTCAATTTAGATTAGAGTTCAATTTTTTGATAATTGGTTGAGTCAGCTCACTTCTAACACTTAGATTAGGGTTCAATTATTTTACTTCATTTGATTGTATAGCTTGGCAACCCAAGGCATTGATTACTCTTATTCTCTGAGGATGGCATGTTATTATCCTATCTTCGCTTAGGCCAATTCAGATTTAGCTTTCCTGCAGATTCACTAGTTTATTGAGAAATGGCTAAATTCCATTTGAACAGGTTTTCTTGGACGGAAGTAGCGAAATAGAGTTTTGAGTGTTGCTTGAGCGCCCTTTTCCCCCCTTCTTATTTGGGCAATTGAGTTTGTGTCTGGTATTTGGGTGGATTGCTCATGGCAAACCATAGCATGATCATTGGGCAAAGACAGGATTTTCCCATGTTACAGAACCAAAATTTGGGACTTGTGCATGATCGTGATCTCATAAGTGGGCAGGGTCACGATCTCGGACTTGGACAGATGCATGAACACGATGATTTAGGTTTAGTTCACGCCCGTGATTGCAAGTCAGTGCTAGGTCAAGCGACTGAAGCCCATGACCATGAACGGGTTTCACAACACGCCCAAGTTGAGAGCAATGAACAAGAGAACAGGTTAGAACAAAGCAATGGCGATGAAATAAACCTAGTTAAAGTTGATGACCCTGCCATTGATAAGGATGATACTGCCCCCGAAAATCACGAGCTGGTTTTGTTGGAGAATAATGAATTGACTGGTTCAGAGAACCTTGATATTGATGAGAACTTGGACCATAGTCGGGAGTTGAGTATCTTACCTTCCCCGATTATGTCTATTCAGGAAGCCCAGTATGAATTCACTCCTATCCGACAGTCCAGATCACTAGCTCTTGCTCCAACTCATGAATTGACTGTGGGCCAAGAGTTTCCTGACGTCAAGAGTTGTAGGAGGGCATTGAGGGACATGGCAATTGCCCTTCACTTTGAGATACAGACTGTTAAATCCGACAAGACACGTTTCACTGCCAAATGTGCCAGTGAGGGATGCCCTTGGCGGATTCACGCTGCAAAGCTGCCAGGTGTTCCCAGCTTCACAATCAGGACTATCCATGAGCACCACACCTGTGGTGGAATTACCCATCTTGGCCACCAACAAGCTTCAGTCGACTGGGTTGCGAAATCGGTTGAACAAAGCCTTAGGGAAAACCCACATTGCAAACCAAAGGAGATATTGGAAGAAATTCATCGTGTTCATGGGATCACACTATCGTACAAGCAAGCATGGAGAGGAAAAGAACGGATCATGGCTGCCGTTCGTGGGTCATTTGAAGAAGATTATCGCCTCCTTCCTCAGTATTGTGACCAGATTAGACGGACAAATCCAGGAAGTATTGCCTCGGTTTATGTTAACCCAGCAGATAACTGCTTTCAGCGGCTGTTCGTTTCGTTTCAAGCGTCGATATATGGGTTTTTGAATGCATGTCGCCCTCTTCTAGGGCTGGATAGAAGTGTTTTGAAAAGCAAATACCTTGGGACGCTGCTTTTCGCCACTGGCTTTGACGGGGACGGAGCACTATTCCCTTTGGCATTTGGGGTGGTTGACGAGGAAAATGATGATAATTGGATGTGGTTCCTTTCTGAGCTCCACACCCTGCTTGAAATCAATACAGAAAACATGCCACGGCTTACAATCTTGTCCGACAGACAAAAGGGCATTGTGGAGGGTGTGGAAGCAAACTTCCCTACTGCTTTTCACGGGTTCTGTATGCGCCACCTCAGCGAAGGCTTCCGGAAGGAGTTCAACAACACACTACTCGTCAACCTTCTCTGGGAAGCCGCAAATGCTCTCACTGTCATCGATTTCGAAGCAAGAATCCTGGAGATCGAGGAGATATCGCAGGAGGCTGCGTACTGGATCCGGCGGGTTCCACCTCGCTTGTGGGCCACAGCATATTTTGAAGGGACACGATTCGGGCATCTGACTGCCAACATAGTGGAATCATTAAATTCTTGGATTCTTGATGCCTCTGCACTTCCGATAATCCAAATGATGGAGTCCATCCGTCGACAACTCATGACTTGGTTCAATGAGCGACGAGAAGCGAGTATGGATTGGGGATCAATACTTGTTCCTTCTGCAGAGAGGCATGTTTCTGAGGCTCTTGACAGAGCGCGGACCTTCCAAGTCCTCAAGGCGAATGAAGCAGAATTCGAAGTCATATCCCATGAAGGAACAAACATAGTCGATATACGAAACCGTTGTTGTCTTTGTAGAGGGTGGCAGTTATACGGGTTGCCTTGTGCTCATGCTGTGGCGGCACTCCTTTCGTGTAGGCAGAATGTGCATCGGTATACCGAGGGGTGTTTCACAGTGGCTACCTATCGAAAGGCGTATTCTCAAACGATACACCCAGTTCCAGATAGGACCCTTTGGAAGGAGATGTCTGATGGTTTTCTGATTGAGGACGTTGGTATTAGTGCTGCTGAGATTATGATAAACCCACCAAAATCCCTTCGGCCACCTGGTCGGCCGAGAAAAAGGCGAGTACGCGCAGAAGATCGGGGTCTGGTGAAGAGGGTTGTGCATTGTAGCCGTTGCAATCAAACTGGACATTTTAGAACAACTTGTGCAGCACCTATATAGATAAACCATCACCATAATTTGCGGATTTTCTTATTCTAATTGTTTTTTTTTAGTTTTCTTTTTCTTTATATATGTTGCTGGAACATCATATGGAATGCATAAGTTTCAGCACCATATTCTATTGTTGCTGTCCTTCTCTTCCTTTCATGTATGTCTTTGTTCTTTTAGGTTAACTAGTATTGGACAGTTGGACTTCATGTTCTTAAGATTTTCACCCACCATTCCATGTGGTGTACCTAAAAAACCTATTTAAAAAAGGACAAAGAAAAAGAATGTACCTAAAAATCATTCTGTGTTGAGACATTATATGGGTCTTGTTTTTATGCAGTATTTCCCCTGGTCTTTGGCTTTAAAACGTGCATCTACATGTTCACGGAGAAACAACAGTTTTAGTTTTTGTTATTAGTATAGTATATATCGATATCAATATCTTTTGACGAATCATTTTAAATTTATAGTGACAACATAATATATACTTTTCAAATAATATCATTCAACTCATAAAACTAGACCTAAAAAATATATAATATTAGATGTAAAAACCATAGAGCTGTCGAATTTTTAAGTTACGTCAATTAAAGATAGTAAATTATAAAACTTAATTATTTTCTAATGCCAACATAGCCATAATAATTAATTGTAAAAGACTTGAAGCATAATCATTGATGTTGAAATTAATATTTATATTAAAATAATATTATGTAACTCATTTCAACAAAATTATAACAAAATTAATAAAAAATCGTATTGGCTGAGATCCAAAAAGAAATTAGTACGATTCGGAACATCTAATACAACATGATATTTAAAATAGTACAGTACACAATAATGAGTATTTTGTTGCGTCTCGTGCGAGACGTACTAATCGATATTGTACGAGATTCGTAACATTACTGAGAAGTGTCAAAATAATTGTCATTATTGTATAACAAAATAACATCGTTTTGACATAAAATTACTGTCCGACCAATACTTTGTGCGCCAAATTACATTTCTGCTCACAACACATCGCACTGTGCAGAACCCTCAATTCCCAGGAAAGTCACGATACTTGGTAGCAAAATTAGCAAATGAGATGTTATGCACACTCACTGTCACCAATAATGACAATCAAGTACTGGAGCATTTCCTACCGTGTGAACAAAGAATACATTCATCCTCATTAGAGTTATAAGAGTTATACTTTTAATCAACTGCCCCATAATACAGACACTTCAAAGATAGCAGCAACATGATTCCATAAAAAGCACAAAAATAAACAATAAAACCACACTTGAAATTTGTGGGACGAACCCAGGTAGCATATTCATGCGTGCCACGGAACAAAGTAAAACCAAAAAAAAAAAGTGAATTGGCTCAATCCTACGGTTTTGCCTCAGGGATAGATAGATATTACGCATAAGCTTTTCCTAAAAAATCACACTCCAACATGGAGTTCCGGACAACGATCATCCATTCCCATGTGAACCCAGTGCAGCAGCATATAGCACTATCCAAAGATTGAACGTTAATAACCGTAGTTGGTTCCGTGGACAGAACCATAGTCCCCAGTAGGAGCATAGCCTGCATGACCACCAGGGTTAGATGGTGGGGATGCATACACTGGACCATGACTAGGATAGTTGTACTGTTGGCCAGTTGGTGCAGCGGTAGTGTTCTGGGTGGCGCTAGCAGCTTCAGCAATAGAATTCTGCATAACCGAAACCACAAAAGAATATGTAATCAAATGCTTACACACACACACAAACTTCTGAATCAGTCTAACATGCGACAACCAAAGAACAGCCATATCATTTTTGGGATATCCATGACATGATAATTACAATAGGGGCTAGCCCGCCCTGTAGTTTTTAAGCAATCTTGTCTCGAAAAATCAATGATTGATGGACCATGCTTACTTTTATTGACGCTGAGTCATCCTGTTCAGCTATGCTAATGGAACAGAGTTCTACCGTTTGAGACACTTCCCTTCAGATCGGTTTAATCGCCAATGAAGGGAAAAGGGGGGAAGCCTGTTTGCTTAGACATCTCGGTATGGGGACTAAATAATGATGCAAACCCTCTTATGAGTCTTATGCGGGTGAGGCCAGTTTTGCGAAGATTCAACTATCAGTTTTCATAGCTGAGCCAATGGAAACTGAATCTTCTTCCGATCCGTATTTTTAAGACTACTATCTTAGATCTATTTCTAACGTAGTAAGTGTATTTGGTAGCAAGTGTGATTATTTCGGTAAACACTCATTGTCACCAATAATCACAATCAAGACCATATTAAAGTATTACACCCCAAATACTCCTACTACTAAAAGGATAAGCACGACTGTGATAAGACACATCGCCGAAAGACAAGCTAAATATTGAAGGCAAACAGAAATAAGGCAAAACCCAAATCACGAAAGATGCAAAGACAATCAGACACCTGTATCAGCTGTTGAGCAGTTTGGACTTGTGATGCAGATCCACTTATTTCTACAGTCATCTCACCAGGCACACCTCTGGATTCCTGTATCGCGATACTTGCACCGCTGGCACGACGGATGTAGCTAATATTTGCACCAGAGGTCCCAATCACAGCATCTGCATATGATAGAGGAATTTGCGTGCTCTGTGTGACCTACAGAACAACAAATTAAAACTAGCAGATTAATCAACAACTGTCATGCAAATACACTCATGATGTCAAAATTAAACACATATCTACAGGAAGACCAGTATGCACTTTATGTCAATACAGGTGATGAATATGAAAACCAAGTCATAATTCAACAGAGACAAGAGAAACAGAAAACTCGAAATTATTCATAGCAATGCAGAAGATAAAAATATTAAAAGCCAATATCCTTGTCGTATTAATTCGTCTAGAAGACTAGGAAATCATTTGCTGGCATTCCTTCTCCAGGGGATGTGAGCTGCATTCACAAGGGCTAAGAATACATTATCATTAGGGGAACGTGAGTGGCCTTTCCAGATTTTTCAGTTGATTTTTGCCCTACTTATTGTGTGTGTGTGTGTGAGAGAGAGAGTCAGAAAATTCGAAGGGAAAAAGTCAATATACTTTAAACACCTAAAAGCAGAACTAATACATATATACTGGGAAAAGAGTGAAAAGTAAGCTAATAGAAATAAGTGCTTCAGAGTGGGGAAGAAAGAAAGAAAGACGTGCCACACGACTCAACTTCAGATTTTCACCTGCTTATAGGTTTGAGCTACATAAGTTTACTCAAAATCAAAAGCAAAAAACAACATAAGTTTACTGAACCCCCTCCATCTTCACAGAGAAATATGAAGATTGAGCAAAAAGAATATAACCTTTGTAACAACTGATTGTTGTGAAGGTGCATTAGTTGTATTAATTCCTGCATATGCATCTCTTCCATAAGCAGGTGGACCTTGACGAGGTTGCTGGTCAAAAGAAGGCATGTCTACAGGTGGATAATAATTGTCGAATTGATGTGGAGGCGGCATATATCGAGGATTAGGCATAAAACCAGGTCCACCATCACTGTTCATCGGAAAACCTTGCGGAGGCGGCCCCCAAGTCTGCTGTGGTGGTACGTTCTGGTTTGCTCGAGCATTTGGCATTTGCATCTGACCAAAAACCAGAATCGTTAAGCTTGAATGAGCAAACAACAATCCCTTACTTTCTGCAGAGAGAAAGCATCTCACCAAGGGGACTTCCTAGTACAGTAAACCCAACACTCATAGTTAACCCATTAACTCAGGAGATACTAGATGGGCACAAACAGAGGACAAGAAGGAGGAAATAGGTTCCCTAAACTAACTACGGTTTCTTAGTTTATGTCCCATAATCTCTCTCCCAAGTGCAATGGCAGTAGAAAGACAAGGGATATCTAAGTCCACAAATTCTTGTGAAAGAGACTAGTTGTCAGCTATTGTTCGTCCTACAGGAAAGAGGAGCAATTTCCCGTGCTTGGATGACAGACATGCTAAGAAAGTACATAAGTCTATGATGAGTTTATATCCGCAACAAGATTATGGGCACTCACAAACTCGCTTCTGAAATTTCAATGTTGATTTCCAGGATAAGAAATGAGCACGAGATGCTACCATGAATCATGTCTCTTAAGAAAAAATAGACAAATGAGGGTTAACATCTTCAAGTGCAATATAAATCCGGAGAATGAAAATTAGCTTCATTCAGCCTTCTATTCTGGGATGAGAGAGGGATCAACTGAGGACTAAATCTCAGCCCAAATTTCAAAAACTGGTAGGAAAAAAAACAAGAAACAACACTCTACAGAGAGACCAAAGTTAGTTCTTCAAACCCCGATAATTACTTCTTGCTGATCACATTCCAAAAGGATCACAGCAATAAGCCCATTTCAGAGAGGCCAAATAACAAGCGAAGTAGGAAACACTTAAGGAAGATGCCTAGGAGTGTAATTTACCTCAAACATCAATAGGTTTAGCAAAGGCATTATGATTACCTGAGTAATTTCTCATGTCGCCTTCACAGACTTCCTTGTGTCCTCAAACCATCACCCATTAATGTAACGCCAACATTACTTGACTCCAATTACTTAATAACTGCATTGTACTGTGTGTAATGGAACAAAGAAAGCTACTATTTGTTTGATAAGAAATAACACGAGAAAATTACAACACAAGCTAACCTATGGCTCTCATTAGCACGAGACCCTCTGGTTACCACCTTTAGAACCTAAATTATTCAAATTCCAAAAGAAATACATGAAAACAGGCCAAAGAGCAAACTTACTTGCATTTCAAACACTGAAACAACACTTCGGTCAACCAAAAATTTCCTGAGGTGGGTTGCAATAAGTTCAATTGCTTTATGCACACCAGTGGCCTCCCCTTGCACCTCAACAATGCTGTCATCTGTCAAAGCAAAAGGTGGAAGGTTTTCTGCACAAATATTGTTTCATAACATATCACTAGTTAACACAAAATTCAGAAGCTACGAAAACTATAACAGCTCAAATAATTGAGCAACATCAATTACGGAAACCATGAAGAGCTAACAAGGCATTCCAATTATTCCAAAATTGGACCCTCTTACATTTATTACTTATGCTACAAAATTTAAGAAAACAAATCAATAAACTTCGTGGCAAGTAAAAGGGGAAGCAGGGATGAAATCAACACTGGAACACAAGAACCCCTCAGAACAAGAAGGAAGAAAAAAACTCTCTGGAAAAGGAAACAATTAAAGAGAAAAACAAAAGCCAATCGAAAACATTCTTAAACAGACAGAAACGCTGATCTGAGTTTGTTCCATGCAAGTTTCAAACACTTCTGGGCAGTAAGAAATTATCTGACAAGTACCTTCTCCAAGAACTCGGATTGTACAACTGGAAGCATCTTGAATAGACTTTATGGTGCCCCCCTGCTTCCCAATCAAGCTCCCAGCTTGTGTAGCTGCCACTAGAAGCCTTGTGCACACAATCCCAGCACCGGATGAAGCATGAGCCGGATCATGGTCTCCATCAACCATTTGTTTATGAATCTTTAGTAAACCATCCACGGCAGGAGGAGTGGGAACATCTGGTTCTTCCTTGGCAGAAACCATCACCTTAAAAAGAACCACTACTCAAAAAGGTAACTAATTACTATGAACCATTTCATATCATAAAGGTTGGAAACCAACTTTAACTAAATAAACCCATTTACAGAAGTTAAAAAAAGAGGATTAACTCTTCCTAATAGCAAAACATCAATAACCTACAAATTTGAGAACTTTAATCAGTATGCAGCAACTCTGAGGATCAATAATCTGATCCTACTCTTAACCACCATGGCCTATGAAGCACGGACACTCCTAGGAAGTCATTGTACCCATGTCCAACACTTGGGACATGGGAACACAGAAAAGTACGTATGGCAGAGGCCATGTGGCGTGCCCCATTAACTTATTAGCCATGTCTGTCCCTATTTTTTAAAATTGTCGTGTACCGTATCAGTGTTCGTGCTGCATAGACTATGGCTCATCTAGCTCACAAAGGTTTAGGCAAAAAAATAATCCTTCGATCCGCAATATCACTTGTTTGTTCTTGTTCAAACCGAACCAAACCTTAAGTCTCAACCAATCGTGGTTGGCTATTTCAAATGCCAGGGAGGCACATCCCCCAGGGTACACCCTGTTGTCTTAGATTGCACTCCCAATAAGGAAACTCAAGTGTGAGTCTACTTAAATGAAACTTTCATTAGAGCTTGTTCCACATTGATTAAATTATTACTCCAAAAGTAGTATATAATGGTCATGAGGACTGCCCACTCATTGCCATGATTTAAATTGGTATAACAGCTGGGCTTTGACAGGGATGTATTTATTCTTTTCCCCTTTTTTTTTTTTTTGGAGGGGGGTGATGGTGTTTAATATGTTGTTCGTAAGACTATTTCTTTAATGATTGGTAACCCTCGTTTGTGCCTTGTCTACCTCTCTAAGTGCAAGTCAGGGTTCACATGCAGAGGAAAGTTAGAGCTTGTCCCACATCTGTTAATTATCCCCTCCAAAAAACTAGTACCGACTGGAATTGATTTTGAATTGGATATATTAACTCAGCCAAGGAAAAAGTAATTGCAAGCATTCACCTTCGTGTTTACTTCTCATACTTCAGGTAGATTTGCCTGAAAGCATTCAACTGTTTATATTCCATATCACTTCTAACCAGTTGTAACAACTTCATGTCCAATTTGCACAAAAGAAGAGGACAATAATCTCCAATTACCAGTTTGATGAAACCTTGTTGGATGCTTTATGCCGTCGCCCGTGTCTTAGTCAAGTCAAGCTATATTACAGATTACAGTACATTAAACTGGCAACTTGTCGCTTTTAAATGATGTGCTACGAGTTTAAAATGGTACTACTGATACCTCTCTTGTTATTGCCAAATATTGGGGGCTTTTTGTCATGGTTTTACAAGTATGTGGCAAGACACCAATCGACCAAGTTCTGAAGTTACCAGATATAGTGCACAGCTTCTTGGTACCAGTGTTCGCATGTGACATTTCTGACCGTTAGTCAAGAGAGCTTTTCAGCACTTTCTAAAGCTCATGCTGATTCCTGCAATCCGGGCCTTTGTTCTTCTAAATTCAAGCACTTTGGTGATTGAAAATGTTGTCTTTAGATTGCGAGAACCTGCAAACATCCATTTTGTTATTGAGACAAACCTGCTTTCTTAATATCCAACCCGGTATTTGAAGTTCATATTTTTTTTCCTTATTTCTGGATGTTGGTTTAACTATTTGACTTCAATAACCACTTTATCTTGAGGGATGGCAGTGGTCTATGCGTAGCTTCACCAATTGAAATGATACTCTTTCAGAACAGCTCTATTATACTCCAACTAACAATGTGTGCAAATCTTTACTCTCCCAAAACAACCCCGACCTGAAAACGGAGGCAGTAATAGCGCCACCAAACTTCCCACCGAAATGTAGCTCTTACAATTCTGAAAGAGTGGCCAGACAACCTTTTCCAAGGATAAAATTTAAACATCCAAAAGTATTGAAGCATCCAATCATTGACAATGGTTTTCAAGAGCAGTGTGAGGCATCGTGTATATACAACCAAGCGTATTACGCACATTTCAGGGAGGGGAAGAATAAATCCATAGATAAACGAGTTCCTTTTTCTTTTCTTATGCTGCATAGCTGGAAACAGGGTCGAGCATGTCTAGTTCGTACCAACTGGTTGATTTGTGGGCTCTTTGCCTAGTTGACCCTGTTAGGTGATCTCTTTTTGTTGTTGTGCTCTTATAGAGGCCTTTGCATTTTACCTTGTAGTTGGTCTGCACCTCCTTGATGCTTCTTGTTGATGTATGTTTTACTACATAGATATCCACATTTCACGATCAAACAAAAATGAATAGAACATGGTCAAATATCTCAGAGAATGTAATCGGAACAACTAAAGTTTCACAGGGATCAAATACAAAACTAAAAACCAAACCAGATTTACTTGAGAGTGGTATTGGCAGTAACATAAAAGTTTATCTGAAAATAGATCAGTGTAAGCCCCTCGACAAGGGAGGTAACATGGTCAGTGTGTTGGGATGCAGGGCAGAGGGACAACAAGAAAATTAATCACACTGCAGCAGTTTACTAGTCATATTCACACCAGTGATGATACGTATTGCCTTAATAGTACAAGGAAACTCACAACTCTTTCGGTAGTCCCAGGACTATCAAGAATCTTTATGCGAGCCTTTGTCTCCTCACAGGTTCTCTTGATGTACTCTCCCTTTCGGCCAATGATGCCTCCAACCTTCTGTACAGGAACCAACATCCTGAAAACATTCTCTCCAGGCCATCCAGGCCACTTCTTTTGTCCAACTTCTCCTGAGTCATTTCCGAATCCTTGAATATCCGGAGGGTTTGAGTTCTCAGGCATACCACCCATGTCATGTTCATCGAAACTTTCCTCAGCCATTTTCTGAACAAGCAATTTCAACAGAATGTAATCAATTTCAATAGAGAATGCATAATTCCCCATCATAGGGAAAAGTTCACATCTGTATTTCTCACTTGGAAGAAGGAAAGAACAGCACATCGATTTGTCGACTTGGGCTTTGAAGTCATGAACAGCATGGAATGTGAGGTCTAGAAGTAAGGGCATAAGCCTTGGGATTCGAGATTATGAACATCGGGAATGTGAGGCCAAGAAGAAAGGGCACATATGCCTCCTTCTCTGGCCAAATGTAAATTCACAACAGAGGGTACAACAAAAACAAACACCTTACAGAAACTACTTGGTCTACTAATAAAACAAAGAACAATAGAGGGAACAAGTCTTAAGCCTTTAAATGTATGAACTTGTGCTCTTTAATTCCCCTGAAAGGAAAAAACGTCCAACAGGACTGTTACATCCAATATTTCTGTTTTCTTGGGTGCCAACTGCCAAAAAAAGTACGAAATACATAAAGCTCAGTGTATTGTTTCTGATCTTTGTAAACCCTTTCTCAACAAGGAAAAGGTTAGTAACATTATGTTCGGAACTTGGATTTGGAAATGGGTATTAATACTTTGTTTGGAACTGAATTTGGAAAAGGGAAACCTAATGTGAGAAGAAAAATTATTTTGCCTCATATTTTCCCGCCTTTTTTTTTGGGGGGGGGGGGGGGGGGGGGAGCGTAGTAAAAATCTTTGCGAGATAATAAGAAAAAGGAGCAATGAAACTTAAAAATAACTCGAAATTTCCTTGTGTTCTCTCTTCCTTAGTATTTTCTGACCAAAGAAATAATAATGATTTCCTATTCCTTTTTCCTTCTCTCTCTCCCTCTGAAATGTCCTACCATTCATAGAAATCCTAAGTCCTCTCTCTTCTCCCTCCACTCTCTCTCTCTCTCAATTAACTCACTTTCATAAGGATTCTCCAAGTCTTCTCTCTCTCTCTCTCTCTCTCTCTCTCACCCATTCTTTATAGAGATTGTTATGCAAAGAAATGACTGACCCACTCTTTATAGAGATTGCTAAGGAAAAACATTCTTGGAGAGAGAAGAGAGAGAACCGAGATAAATAGTGAGTGCACTATTTTTTTTCTTACACTTTATTTACAAGAATAAGACCTAAATACAAAATTCAAGTCATATTCTAATTTCTTGATTCCAAGGCACAACCAGACATTGGAACGAGAATGATCATTCCAACCACATTTCATTCAATTCCATTCTGGGCCCTATTCCATAACATTCCAACACTGATTCTATCAAACCAAATAGAACTTAAGGGCATAAGACTAGGAAAGCATAGGAACTATCAAATCGCGGGAAGACTTTTGGAAGCCCAACCACAAACAAGAACCCCAAAACAACCCACACTATCTTTCAAATCAGAAGAAAAGAAAACTGCAACTGCATGTCACGCAAATCTTTTTCCTCCGCTCAAAAGCAGAAACGATATAATGGCTTAAATCATCGAGAAGTAAGAGAAACGGCCAAATAACTCCCAAGAAAACCCATAAAAACCCAACGACCTAATTGAAAGCAAGATGCCTGCCACAATCAAACCAGATTCCGACCAAAAGCAACTCGTTCCTACGTGTATCGCTATAGCGGATAATTGTCCAGGAAAAACTCGAAGACGGGGAATCCACAAAATCAAGTAACGTAAGAGCACAATTACTATAAGAGATGTATATATACTGCATACTTACAGCGACTCACTGTGAAGCTCAGGAAAGCGAGATACAGAAGCGCGCGCGCGCGCGAGAGAGAGAAAGGGAGAGAGAGAAGAGAGATGTGGAGCGTAATGAGCCCGCGTCTTGGATTTGTTTGGAGTGGTGTCAAGTGTTTGGATAATTGCTTTCCAGTCCCTCCACAATTCTTATTGATGGATTAGGCCACGAGAATTCTGTATCTTTAAGTTTTTAACCAAAATCCACTTCTTAAAAAAATTGCTGATATTGACCAAATAAAAATAAATAAATAAAATACTTACCTGCCCGTGGTGGTTTTTAAACTTGTTAAAGAGTCAATAACTATTGGTTAAATTTTTTTTAAAAAAATTAAAGAAAAATGTCTAAAAGAGTTATATCTAAACGAGACTATCGAAAAAGGGAAATGCTATGGTCTCTGAAAGTTTTCAACGTAAGTATTCTCGAATTTTAATTCAATAGATTAGATTCACTTTAATATATAATGCTTATAAATCCTAGTGAATCATATTCATTGATTTTTAATTCGAGATTATTTTCGGTGATAGTTTTCCAGAAACAAAGCTATTGAGTGTCATTTGTTATAGTTTCAATTTTACATTAAACATTTGGCAGTTTACAGTGAGGAAATAAAAAAAAACACTTGGATGATACCATAGATTTGAATAGATAGATGATATTTTGTAAATGATAATGACATTCACGTAATTAATAATAATATTTTTGTATATAAAAAAATATATAAAATGATAAGATACGAATGTGAAAGGGGTAGAATTATTTTATCTTTCTCCAAATGGATAAAGTAATTCCCGTATATCATATTCAGAGAATAAAGAAGTAAGCAAACCCCGGAATATGGCAAAACAAGATAGCCATATCTGCAATCAGCGACGGATCTAGAAATTTTATACAGGAGTCACTTATTTAGAATAAACTTAAAAAAATTTCAGAAGTTACACTGTAATATAATGAGAGCAAATTTAACTTAACTTAAATTTATATTGCTTGTCAAAAATATAAGAATGGGATATATAATGTGTTGTGAGCACAACACATGTTGTATGAGAAAAACAGTACCATTTTGAATTTTAAATAAAATACCTTTTGTGTGTTGCGCACATATTGTTAATAAAATTTTATTTTAAAATTTTGAGTTTACGATTAATCTCAATTTTTTTTTAAGTAAACAATAATTTTTAAATTTTTTTTGAAAATAAAACTCAAAGAACACGACCGAAAAGGGGTTTAAATGAGCGGATTATCTGTCATTTTTTTTAATGTGGTAGTGACAAAAGTAAAAAAAAAAACAAAAATATATGCCAATTTTGCCATCACTGGATTAAAAAAATGACCGACACTGCTCATTTAGATCCCTTTCAGTCATAGTTTCTAAATTTTATTTTCGAAAAAAATCACCATTAACTTAAAAAAATATTTCAAAATTAACCGCAAACTTAAAATTTTAAAATAAAATTTTTAATAATATATGCGCACACAAAACACAAGAGGTGTTTTATTTAAAACTAAAATCGTACAAAAAAAAAACGAGAGGGAAGGATTCAGGGGGTCACGTGACCCCCATGAACCTGTATCCGCCCCAGTTTGCAATTATAGCATTAGATCCCTTTTATGATCCTTAACAAACAGAACCTTAGTGAAAGTTTTTGACAAATTAAGTGATTGCGATGACTCATGACATACGAATTTTATTTAAAAAAAAAAACGAGCAACAGAAAATGAATTGATTGTACAGCCAAATTCATAACTCTTTGTGACGTCATAATGCTATATCAATATAAAAAATTTATGCGTGTATATATAAGTATGTGCATATTGATTGTACAGTCAAATTCACAACTCTTTATGACATTGTAATGCTATATCAATATAAAAAATCCAGTGCATATATATAAGCGTGTGTGTGTGTGTGTGTGTGAGAGAGAGAATACAAAAATGTACATCCCCATACACAAGTTTATATCCTTTTGTCAATCTAAACAAGCAAAGCCACCACATAGGGGTAAATTCAACAGTCAAAAGTTCCCAACAAATAAAGAAAGCAAAAGCCTTGAGCTAGTTATGACAAAATCATACATTCACATCTCACTTGCTACTATTGTCAACAGATTAGGTGAAGGTATAAGAAAAAGACACAAAAAAGCCAACTCTACCCACCTGCAGAGACGACCGTGATTGCTCCGGGAAACGAGAATTCTGTTGTCCAGTTCATTAAAACAAATTTATTTTCATGACACCGAATGCAGTTTGGAAGCTAAAATGATGTCGTTTTGGTATACCGTACACGCTTCTGTGCAGTGTTGTGCATAATAGGATCTCCATATCCGATCGCCTCCGGTGAGTCACATCTTCTTCTTAATGGTTGTCATACCTGTACCTGCAGCTTCTTCAAACTTCACTTGTGGATTGTGCTATTATGAACAATACCTGCTGATCAGATCATAGCATTTTCAGTACAAGAAGAAGATTTAACCACACAAGTTTATAGTTTCAAGACAACAGCCAACCGTCGCACTTCGGCAATGAAATTTCTCAAAGTTGAGGGGAATGAAGCCTGGTCCGAAATCACTCGGGGATGGTGTTTCAGTCTCACTGCGAATGGTTTCGAACCAAACAACATTCCCCTCAACTATTTATCGAGATAGATTGGATAGATAGATAGAGAGAGATAAGAGAGAAAGAGAGAGAGAGAGAGAGAGAGAGAGACTTGATTTGGCCATGCATCAGTTTTCATGGGTCCTTATATAGGTGACTTCGAGTCCACTTTCTCCACCACCCCTATCTTTGCTTGCTTGGTTTTCACACGTAGAATTGTAGGTTTAAGCTTCAAAGAGATACATTACTATCCCCCCCCCCCCCCCCCCCCAAAAAAAAAAAATCGTAGAATAATTTAATAAATTTGAGAAACAGAGGTTCAAATTCAACTAGTGATAATATGGTCAATGCAAATAGCTAGCTTTTAGCTTTAAAAAACCAGTGGCTTTGACTAAAAGGCCATATTCTGCAGAGCTGGCTGTGAGGAGCACAGCAGAGCTGGCTGTGAGGAGGGCTGTGCTCATTTTCTTTTATCATATGCTCGAGCCAGTTTACGCGCATTTCGATTAATCTCGGAGATGAGGTTCTGTTAGCATATAGCTCTCTGGCTAGCGCGTGGATTGTATAATCTGCATACATTAATGTATATGGGTTATGGATCATTGATTGAGTTTCTGAAAATCCACAGCAGTTCATAAGAATTATCAGCAATTTGATAATATTGTCCCATAAGGTTCTAAGTATCCCATTCACAAAATTCTTGATGGTAAATTCAAAAAGAAAATAATTGATTGGCCTATTTATGACTTCAAGAATGACATATTTTCATCAATATCGAAGAAAACTAGAGGTGGCAAATGCTACCCCTAATTTAAAAATAGTATATATACATACATATATTGCAACGGACGAACAATCATATCGTTCATTATATATACCGCAACATCTAAAAGACCATTTCGTCCTAAATATTATGAAAACTAGACTTTGAAATAAAATAGAACATAGTTTTCTCTTGAAAACTGTGCTTATAAACATCAAAAGAATTATTATTCTGAACGTTGGTTAGGATCTATCTTAAATAATTTTCTAGATTTAAGAGAACATCGCGTTCCATTTTGATAGATGTTAACTATTTTTGCTCTGTGTCAATTGACAATTAACCTCAGAACTTTTGGATTTTTTTTGGGGGGTATTGTATATGATTTGACTTTAGAACACGTGTAGTTTTTCGAGTACTAAATATAAATACATTATCATTCATGGTTAATTTATTCTAACTTCGTCATCTGCACATTCAAACCCACAAATTCAAATCCTAGCTCTGCTCCCGAGAAAACTTGCATTCATAGAACAGTCGTTGTTAGAGAAATTTGGGAAAATTCACCCCAAAAAAACAGAAAATCATTGGATGCTTTTGGTTTTCTCTTCCTTTTAAGTTAATTTGTGCATGAAACAGTGTATATATAGTACTAACATGTGGCGTGTTTGTTGTTGTCAAGTCTCAAGCAAAGTATATGTGCTTTGCTTCCCACTATGATAAAGGGAAGGTGGAGAAGCTTAGTCAAATGAGCTCAGTGTGATGCCAAGCTTCAGTCATAAGCTTACCACAGGATGTTGGCTCTGGTTGAAGCTTTTATATCTCTCACCTGCAAAACAAGAGATACATAAAGCCTAATAAAGTCACTTCAAGTCCTATTTAATTTCCAATACTTCGGGTCCGTTTAGCCTACGGTAATTATTAGATTGTTAATCTAGTCAAATTCGTTTGGATTAAATTATTTTCGGTGTATGATGACCGCATTAATACAGAGTTCTGTTTAACTCAAGAGATATAATGACTGAAATACTCTTGAAGTTAACTTTGTTCTGCCTCCTTCTATTTGAATTAAGAGGATAATTTCATCTTTCGAACAAGTCAGAAACTTTTCCTTTATCTTAGACAATGTAACCCAAATGGACAGAATTTTGTTGTCCAAATAATCTGAGAAAGTCAACAATTACCTTAGGGGGAATAGAGTATCCATCCGATGGACCATTCAAATACCACAGAAGTGTAAATGATTAACTATGTGTTTAATGTGGTGTGCTAAGGAAATATTCGAGGGAACCCAGCTGATCGAAGAGAAGGCTTGGGAAAGTATTTTAAAATCTAGTTAAGAAAGCGAAAAAAAGGATCTTAATCTATAAAGGACAATGCGCTCTATAATTTTTAAACAGTTTAATCTCAAAAAACTAGAGATTGAATTGACCATGATCCTTTTATAGAGAACGCTTACCTATGAAGCCTTTAGCATATTCTTCTATTGATAGGTTAAGTCCAATACCCTTTTATCCGGTAATATGTACTCAAACTGAAGTGGATTCTAAGTTTTGAAAAAAATCAAACAAAGAGGGAAAGCCCCTAAAGAAAAATTGAGGAAGTTTATGGATTCATGTTACAATGTGAAGATTTTTTCTCCAGGAAATTACCTCCTTGTGGTACTATTCTCATTCATTAGTCCACATACTCTTCTCAGAAAACTTTTGAGTAATTTATTCACGACCCGAATGAAGTTTGGATAAAACTAAACAGATGTTCAAACCGACTAATCTTGTTGAAAAAATTCATTGAATTTCAGTTTCTTCTTGTAGTGATCTATTCTACTGCAGCTTGTATCAACATTACCTCCTAATTTTTTCGAGAGGCTTCTCCATGGAAACCACAAAGCGATCATAGTACAATTGACATTTTCTTGCGTAATTTGTAATCCAATCTTTCGCTAAGATTTTAAATAGCGACAATGTCATATCAATAGTTCTACTAATGGGTATTTCAAATAGTGGCGATGTCATTTTAACAGTAGATGCACTGATGATTAGTACGAACAAGAAGCAAAGTCAAGAAATAGGCCATATAGGTTAAGATAAACTTTTAACCACCGTCCATTCGAGAAAACAAATCCACCGAAAAAAGTGAATTGTACGATGGAGTACAGATTTGAATGCAGTCATTGTAGATGTCAACATGCAAATTCACTACAAACAAAGTGGGGAGAATGGATGGAAACCCCTCCAATAATAAAGCCAAACAATTCGTGACTCACAAACATTAATAATGCAAAGAAAAGCAAACAAAAGATGGCTCCATCTTCCAAAAATTGTAGTCAATATAAACTTTTCAGGACCCCACATGGTTTGGAAATGCTGGTAGAATAAAGTTCCCATGATGTTACACCCAAAAACAGTAGGTGATTATCCATCGACAATCAATGAAAACACCAAAAGCAAATGGAATCATGACCTCCATGCAATTTGAAGGACTTTATTACTACAACAGACCTTATAAGTCAAATTGCCTCTCCAAGTACCTTGTGCTTCCACCTTTCAAGCATGATTTACTCAAAAAGTCCCCCAATGGTAGCTGGGATAGTGTGTGCCGTCGGCAAGTGGATAAGTTTTACAAACCTCTCACCTCTGCAAGCCCCACTTGTGATGTAGATGAGCCAACCTTGCAGAGTCTAGCTGCTCATCCTTCCTGTGACCAAAGAAATGCCTTCACAGGACTAGACCGCTCTTTTTCCTAAAGCCACCAAGAGCTCGAAAGGTTTAGCAAAAAGTCTCGGGTTCGAAAAAAAAGATCAAAGACTCCCTTCTTGATTGTTTTCATATTAAGGGATTAGTCTTACCATTTGTGGTAGCGGTGACAACTGGCTTGTTTTCATATTAAGGGTTTAGTCTGCCATCTGTGGTAGCAGTGACGACTAGGGAATCAGGCCGAGAGGATGCTTTCCGGCAAAAGTCAACATGACATAAGACTTTCATCATGACTAACAGAGGAATTCGCCTTGGTTTGTCTATTCTTCTATAGAGAAAGCCAATGACTCCGTTCTGTCTCAGCTAGCTAAGACGGCTTGCATAGGAAAGGGTGAGCTTTCTCACTGTACAACAACCACTACAACTAAATCTAAGACTCCTTTCCTTCCTTATCTACTAAAGCCCTGTTTTACCCGCTACCCTTAGTAATGGCTAGAGCTATCATTAATGCATACTGGGAAGTTTTTATATCGTATTTTTTAAAATGAGATACCTTATAGTTTCAAAGTTACAAAGTTCGGTGTGAGTCTGAGTCAAAATGCATTTCCAAGTACCGTACTGCTTCCACCTTTCAAGCATGATCTACCCAAAAAGTGCACAATGCATATAATCAAACCCATATACTCTGTTGAATTCAACAAGAATGTGGAGTATTCACGTAACTTTTGTTACTGTGTTTGAATCTAGAGTTTGATAAAGGAAGAGAGCTGACTTGTTTTGAGGAATGCCTAATCATTTTCTTCTTGTTTTCCATCACAACCAACTCAAAGCAAGAAAACCATAGCATCGGCGGGCAAGAAATGTGGTTTATGAAGCCTTGCTCACATCGAAATGCTTAAACTCCCCTAGTCAAGAGCTGAGCTGTAGGGAATCCTGTGATGACAGAAGCAGATGCCTTCAAAGGTCCAATCTCGTGTCAATCCAAAGTCCAGAATGGTAGTCCTGTTATCATCTTGGGGGTAAGTTTCTTGTCTACTGGAAATGATCTCCCAACCAGACTATCAGAGTCTATCATTTCTTTTCATTTCAATCCCCTTCAGGCCTTCTCCAGATATGCCTTAAGCATAGATAAAAATCATCTGCAAATAGCCACCAGTTTATTCGGACATCTTTCCCTATTAGTGCAGAACAGTTCATTGAACAATAGAAACCTTAAGGTGGAATTTTACAATAAAGACAGAATATTAAGATTAAGCAACAGATTCTGAAACAGATGTTACAAAACAATCATCTTCAAACTCAATTTGAAATCTAATGTTCATAACAACGCAAGGCCAGAAACTTCTAGATTTAATCTTCCCACGTAATACCAAAATCAACCTTGCTATTCTGTTATAACTCACACTATAAAGAAGTCTGCAGAACTTGACCTCAACAGTCCAAAAGGATACATCTTAGACAGTATCCTGCATCTGCAGAATCATAAAAAAAAAAAAGCTCTTGATCCTTGACATACTTTTGCAATTGTGAGTTATTTGCTGTTGAGAGCTTAATCAAACAATGAGATTATTCTTCCTAGAGGATAGTGTATGAGATAAATACCACAACATAGAATCAAGCTGTAATCTCACTCTCTTTCCTTCTACTAATAACATAAACAGTGTACACCACAACTACACAATATATGATACTCGTGCTGAGGACATGCCCATATCCCCTCAGTGGGGGGATTTTGTACTGCTAAGCTCATGTACTATCCCAAACATGTCCCAGATGTGAACAGGAATAACCATCACTCTGATCCAAACGGAGGTCTAACCTGGCCGGCTCTATCGCACAGAGCTGCTGGTGATCACAAATCATGATGAATCTGTTTTCCAGCCAATTTCCCATGTCTTTTTCAGAATCCTCTGGGCTTGGACTCTTGATGGGAATGTGAAAGAAAGCAAGCTTTCCCTGAAAATCTCGCCTACCTCCGCATGACACCTCGCTCTAACCCAACCTTCTCCACCTCCAAGGTCCCTTCTGGCAAGCTCTATACCTTCAACACCTTACATATGTGATTTACCTGGCTCGATACCCATCCGCCCCTAAATCCAACTCCTCCATACTCTCTTTTAGCCTCTCGCAACACTTTTGTCATTCTTGGCTCTCACAACTTCATCATTTCCCTTCTATAACTACCACCACGAACAATGCAAAACATTACTAAACTTCATATTAGTCATGCTAATAGACCAGCAGGAAGATTTACAAACAAGATCAAGTCTATAATCTTACCACTTATGGAAACATGCTCGCTGATGTAATTAGAAAAACTAACAACCAGTTAAACAATAAGCAGGGCATGCTAAACAACTACTTCTCAATGAGGTAATAAAGAGCAGCCTAGTATCCATCAGTGATCTGGCAGTTTCCCCTGCTTGATAGAGGCTTGTGCGCCTATCAATTAACCCTCCAATACTTCAGAAGGAAAATCAAGGACAAATCCAACATTTATGACATAGCCGCTTAAATTCCATGAAAAAGCGTATGCATACTACCTAGTGATGGTTCCTGTTAAGGGTGTTGTGAGGGTATGATGAACACTAATTGAATCCATTATGTCCCAAGCAGGTAACCTTCATCCTGGATACATAAGAAGTAACATTTAGACCTAAACAGCTCAAAGACCAAGCCACGTAAACTGTAAGGTCCTGACCTAACACATGGAAAATATTTGCCAAATAGAAGAGAAGAGTGAAAAACGCACAAATCATAATGTAACATCAAATCAAAACTAGATCACCATCAGGGTGAAATAAGTGGAACAAGCAGTTCTTCAATTGTGACTTCATAACATTTAAGTCCTATTACACTAATGGTTCAACTTCACTGTTCTAAATAAATGCTATTTATACCTACACAGAGTGTCTTGTTAAGCCAGCCTTACAAAATTATGCTATGGCTTCAAGCAATTCTCTCTCGGTAAATGAAAGTGTCTACCTATCTAACAAGGCTGCGACATCACATAGAAGGATCCATTCTACAAGGGTCGGAAATATTGCCACGCGCCTACAAAGAGGGACGAAGATAAATTAATTCGGCTGGAGTTTCAAAATTGTTGCATCTAGTTCAACTCTTAAGCCTGAAAACAAAAGCGAATTACAAGTCGGATGAATCTGTGAAAAGAGAGAGCTCCCCTTGAATGCAATGATGTGGTGGTGAACCTCTCATTCGTCTTAGGGTCGTTACTGTTTGTACTAATCAATCCTTTCCAAGCTAAGATTCCATATTCACCCTCGGCCAATCACTGGTTTGTTAACTGGTTTGTTCCCCATATAGGGACTGGTTCCTTCTTACAATGAAAGAGGATACTTGCTCTAGCTTGCTTGTAAAGTTGTCTTCATTTCCGTAGCTACTTGCTTTTTGCAAGAAATTCTTATTTATTACTGCTCGGGAACCGACTTCTTCCACTTTCAATAGGAACAGCTTTACTTGAGGAAATCCCGTATTGTGGGCATAACAAGCAATTCCCTTCGTAAAAGGGAGATCCAAATGAGAAAAGTGCATCTCATATAGCTGCAATTTCCATGAATAATGAATCTAAATCAGACAAGGAAAGTGGAATTACCAAATCCATCATATTGACCTACTATGTTCATTGCCAAGTAGTATTCCGCACTTCACGAACAGAAGTCCCAAACATTGGTTGTTCACTTGTTCCTCACTGACAACCACTGCTCCACTCAGATAACTTCACAGCTTTAGCATGCTTGATGAGGAAAGGTCATTATATAGATAACAGTTAGGATTTCACCGTTATCAATGTGATTCTCTATCCATTTCCAAAATCTAGCTACAATACGATATTAATTGCAGTGACCTAGACCGCCTAGGGGATTAGTCAAACAAAACCCACCACATATTTGTCCTGCATAGTTTTCTTAGGAAATAACTTGATACATAATCTAAGGAGAGAATAGAAAAGAAAGTGGAAGTTGATCGCCATGCAATACTAACTCGGGCAACAAATTGGCTGCCAACCCACCCAAAAAGAAATTATTGGGAAAAAAACTTACCAACTTACTAACACGTGTATTCATCCAAACACAGCTCTCATCTGCTTCCAAGCTTTGATCTTACAGAATATCAGAGAAAATCACAGACGAAAAGCAACTGTAGTACTTTCCACAATCAATTGCTAATTTTAAAATACTCATGATCAGCAGAAAATCTATCGTCATTGTCTGTTACTCCTGTACCATCAAGGTGCAGCACAATTATTGCACTCTTTTGATCCCCACAATTATTAAGCATAAGCACTGCAGGAACACATGTCCACCTCCCCTCCGTGACGTTGACATGTCAGCATAGGCTCCAAATGAATCTCACCTCAAGAATGCATATTCATGTGAGGATCAATATCCAGAATCTCACCCTAAGGATCTCATTCTCACCCATTGCCGCTTGTAAGAGAGATCTGCCAAGTGAGATCGGTGAAGCTTAGTCTCTAGCTCACACTTCGCTCCTGGACAACCTAGGTCGAGGCAAGGACCCCATCAGAGGATTTTTGTCTTGGAGGCTAAAGTTGGTGAGGTGAGATCCACGTGGACATATTGAAGCTTTAGTAAGGACTAGAAGCCCTATGCGATTGAAACCAGTTTTAAACATATCGGAAATTTTAGAAAGAACTCAAAAAAAACTTAGAACTGCAAGTCAATATTTACATGGAAATCTTGCAAAAAAATAAAAAAATAGCAAGCATATGAATTTCGCCATACAAAACTGGGTGAGTGTTCAATCGCAATTACATTCTTCAGTAAACATGTTCCAAATAGCTTGGAAACCATTAGCCTCGGACTTCCAAATGTTACATGGACTTCGTGAAAAGTTACCCTGGTATATGCATCATCTTCAACATGAATTTTACTTCAATAACTGTTATTGCTTCTTCCAATGGAACTAGGATATAGTTTCTGTTAAAGCATCGAACTCAAATCCATTAAGCAATGAGTAGAAAGGAGCCCATACTCATACTAGTTTTAAAGATTATACTTAATTGATGTGAAATAAGTTAATACTCCCTGCACGTGCGACCTAGACTCGAATGTGGAGAGATAAACAAAAGATCCATTCAATCGATATAGCAATGAAACAAAATGCACTTGTGGCATAAACAGCGAAAATCAGCCAAAAGACTCTCACCCAAAAGCCTCCGAAATCTTAACAATACCATATTCACTATAAAAGGAATATACAGCAGATTTTCAGATAATTGATAATACGTAGAATATAATCCACATAAAAAATCTCCTCGATATTGCAGCAAGTCATTTCCAAATCTTCTATAAGATCATGTTAAACTTATTGCAATTTCATTAGATCCTTATTAGTTTAATGCGTCCAGAAAAGGTTAAAACGAAATTAATGGTTTACCCTAACAAACTAGTTATTCACATGCAAACTGTTTATCAGTCAGTTTAGGAGCCATCTATTCTAACGTAGAAATGGAAACCATTTGGTGTACGAAGCTATGTCACAAAAGTAATTTTCAAAATTGCCCCACAAAAAATAAATTTTTAAGTTCCTTTAATGTGGCAGGAATTAATGGTTATGGGCGAATTAGTAATCAATTGAAAACCACCTTATCATAACCACTTCCCAACTGACTCCACAATAATCCTATAAAAATGTACACGCACTTGTGTCATCCTTCTATATCAAAGCAAGTACATTTAAGAGAAAATGTGATGATGCACACGCGCATCACCTTTCAAATAGTTTCGCTTGTCGCATAGTCAAACCAAGACATAAGAACCTCAAGCCATTACGTATGTTGTACGATACGATTGATGACAATGATTGCAAATCCTCGTTAAATTATAACAAACTACGGGTTGATGCTCACATGCAAACATGAAAGCATTCCTATGGGCAGATCATAGCAGTGTTCTGATGCAAAAAACAAAAGTCAGTATTCCTTAGCAATGAATCCAGCTAGAGATATTGTCACTTCTCCTTTAATGGTTATATCAGGCCAATCATACAAGATGTTTTTGTTTGAGTGAAAGTAGATATAGAGATAAGAGTACCCTCCATGTATGCCAGGAAAATTTCCCTCAGCACCATATGGCCATCTGCAAGGGACCCCACTGCACCTGTGTTGGAAACAAAACTAAGATCTCACTGCGTGCTATGAGCGCTAAAGAGCATTGTGAATGGGTAAATTTTTTGGTTAACTTTAGAGTATGGTCCTCAAACTCTAGCCGACACACGAACTTGCTCTCTCACTGGAAACCTAATCTGCAAGACAAGAAATCGTCAAATAGTCCTCCGTCTTTGGTTAGCGGGAAGGTACTCCGATAACTAAATCAGTATTCAATCTTGCATACTGTCAATGTAGTATGTGTAACAGCAAATTACAGCGTACAGGTACCCATGTGGGTGTATTCCCTTTTATAAAGGTTCTCTCTCAATTAATCGGAGTCCTTTCCAACTTCTAATTCCTCATTAGAAGTAAATTGGCTTGGAATTTCTCATCATTATCCGTCTATGTCTAGTCCTGAACTATTCTGGTATGGAACTTATCCACTCTTTGTTAGAATTTGACCACAATTCTCTGACCGCATTTCTTAGGTCGGAAAAGCTAGGCAACATGTCAATGAACATTGTGTCTCCTAGCTAGCCTCTCAAACTATTTGTTCGAGAAAACCCTAATTAGGTTGATTAGGTTTTACCACCTTCGATTGCCCCCCCAATTGAGTAGGCAAAGCTTATTTTCT
This sequence comes from Arbutus unedo, assembly GCA_014822125.1. Taxonomy (NCBI): domain Eukaryota; kingdom Viridiplantae; phylum Streptophyta; class Magnoliopsida; order Ericales; family Ericaceae; genus Arbutus; species Arbutus unedo. The sequence continues at coordinate 38,831 of JABCMJ010000030.1, forward strand.
CCTCATTCTGCCCCACACACGCTGATCAGATATATCCTTGTTCGCACAAATTTTCTCTAACCGCCCAATGTGAATGTGTACCATCGCATTAAATGCGAAGAGACATTAATGGAAGCCTTTGGGTGACTGACATCACCCTTCACACGTGCCTCCATCTCTAATGTTTCTTTTCCCTTCCATGTTTACCATTTCATCTTGGTTTTTTCACTTTTACTATCTTCTCTTTCTCCTCCCAAACCCTAGGTTTCCTAAGAACTCTTCTTCGTATGCTATTTCCAACCCTCTGGGCGACTCCAAAAAAGGACTCAGACCATCCTTCTATAAGTCTTCCTTTTGCACCCCACTCGTCTTCTTTCCGCTTGGGTGAGTCCTTTTTCTTGCACAGAATGGGTATCTTTGGGTCACACTGTGATACCACAACAAAAATGGCATAGTTTTGTCACCGGTACAACATTCGCCATTGCGAAGGGGCGACCTGGGACACACTTTACATCCCTATAGTCGCAATAGTCGAAGGTGAGATTAGATTCCCCCCTCACCTCTCCCATGTAAGGTTCTTGCGTAGTACAGTTGAAGTCCCATGCATTTATCAATCAATGTCTTTCATATAATAACGGGTATAGCCGAACTAAATAAGATCCTCAGAATTTGGGACATCCAATACAACTATGACATAATCCGAGCGAACTCGAGGAGGAATTACCTCACAATTCTTAGGAACTGAGAACACATCATTACCCATATACTAGATTTTGACGATAATGACAATTTCCTCAAAGTCGTGAGGAATTGGAAGTTTGGCCCCAATGCCGCCAAAGAAAACACATTGCACGTCCCCCGTCAGTTCGGGAAACCCATTTAGTATCCCTTGATTTCTTTCTCAGCACTGTATACCATTGTATTTGATTCATTTCCCATTGTTTTTTTTCTTTCCATTGCAATCAACAAGTGCAACCAGAACAGGCAGGGGCACAGCACACGCCTCAAAGATTTGAAGAAAGTCCTTGCTTACAAGTGTCCTCCCGCACAAAAGGGGCTTCAGCCAAGCCACCCAAATCCTCCTCCAATATACCCAGAGCTACAAAGGCTTCATCTCTACAAGTTCAATTGCCACAATCACTAAAGCACCTCCAAGCACAAACATTCAGGAAAGAATTCCTCTTCCCTTCGTGAGATTTACCGGCCAAGTTATCGTAGGGAGACAAACACCCTCTACTTTATCTTCATCTTCCAAGACTTCCTCAAGTTCCAACCCTTCGAAGTGCGACTAACCCAATCTCTAGTCTGAGTCCAAAGAAAAAGAAGCAACCCAGAAGAAATGAAAAGAGCCCTAGCCAACATGGGCAATTTCCTTACCAGTCAAAATAAGTGCAAACTAAAGAGAGCTGGACCCTACTCAGGCCACCCTCCTACCCCCCACCACACACAACTTCAACGCCTCCTTCCCAACCAATTGACTAGACCCCAAAGCCCAAGTGAAGAATCCCATGTTGATCCCCGCATCAAAATCGCAAAAAGGGTGCAACCAAATCCATTGCCGAGCAGGCTACTGACAGTGCCCCCGAGCCTATCCGCGCCAAGATCTAGAGGCCAAACATCAGCCTTGCCAACCATCTTATCACAATAAAGGACATAGCTCATAACGTTTCAGCCACCAACGCACTCTCGGATGTCTTCGCCCTTACGTGTACCCTTGTAGGCATATTTTGTTTTATAAAGGTTCTTCCCCACTTAATCTAAGTCCTTTTTTACCTCTAATTCTTCATTAGAGACAAATTATTCTTTCTGACAACTGACCTCTTACTAGATGAGTTTTATTCTAACTCTCTAAAGTCAGTACCTTATCTACACTATTAACTTCTCGTTATAGTCGAATTGACCTAAGATTTCTCATCCTTGTGCGTCTAAGTCCAGTCCCAAACTATTCGGGTCTAAAACCGATCCACTCGCTGTTAGAATCTAGCCACAATTCTCTTATCCCCTTTCTCAAGTTGCCAAACATAGCCTTTTGCTCTGCAACATGTGCATACACAAGAACACCGTGTTACAAAGCTAGCTTCTCGCCTATTTGTTCGGAAAAACCCTAATAAGGTTAATTAGGTTTTACCGCCTTCAAGTATGTTTAGCATCAACAAGTGACTATGGAAGCTTGAACCCAAATTATTCAATATGTTTAATCAACAAAGAAGTGCACATGGTTAACAACTATTACCATCAAGGTACAAATGAAACAGAGAATGTGAAAGCCAAAACTAAAGTAGATGAGAAACTTCTTGAAGTTTTATAAAACATGGAACATTTTGTAGCGAACGATTTGATCTACTATGGAATTGCAAGAATAAAACTTGTATTCTTCACACGATAAGCTCGGGATGAATTAAATGCTGGCGGCCAAAAAGGTTATCGAAACTATCAACTAAAAAAGATATCTTTGTTGCACGTTTTAGCCAATCAGGAGTTTATGTAGTAGCAAACCTTACCAGGTGTACGCTGCATGACCCCCAATTCAACTCCTTGTGTATCCTTGACAACAGGGAAAAACCACAATCAATTATAATGTCTCAAAATTTCAAGCCAGCATCAAACAACATAGAAGAAATATTTACCTTGCATTTACAAAAGGGAGGGGATTCGCTTCAAAGCTGTTGACTGCAGTCAAAGTCTATCAAGCATTTCAGTGACAAAACTTGAAAAAAGTATATAGGTGCGTGTGGATATGGATGCGAAATTCTGTGGTTAGACGTGGTTGGGGAAGGGGAGGGGTTGAATGTAAAATCAAGCACAATTGTCATATTAGACAAGGATAATACCCAAGAATCAGTTACATCAATCCAGAATATATAAAGCCTCTAATCAAACAATCAGAATTTCCACATCAAACTTCAGTTACACAACCAAAGTGCATAAAATGCTACTAACAATGACACTAGCAAATAAATATGTAAAGCCTCAATCTTTGCTAAAGCTTTAGCTCCCTCTTTCATCCACTCTGAACCCACCAAAACCAGTCTCTCCTGGATGGCACGTAGCAGTCATTGGTGTCCATTCACATTTGCCTGCATCAACAAGGCTCCATTGAAGAATTAGATATGCAAGGCTAGCTGTATTGAAAGCTTCTTCAATTTCTGTACCATAAGCTATAGCAGCCAAAATAGTTCAGATAAGAGCAGCCTTCGTAGCATAACATATCTCACAAAATCCAAAATGCTTGGATTTCTCCTCGAGGTTGTCTTCGATTACATTAAAGAGCTTGACAGCCTATCTTTTGCTGCAAAATCAAATGAGCAGAGAATACCGACACAAAATGAACCGAAATCCAGCTTTCCAAGAACTAATCCACGAGAAAATAAGAACAATGTAACTCAGATTAGCAAGCATAGATAGAACTACAGGCTAACAACTGTGGATCACCTCATAATCTACGAGCACTGGTGTTAATTAACAAGCCCTAACTTGAAAAGGAATTTGACAAAAAGAAAAAGAAAAATAACAAAGAAATAAGATCCGATGCTATGTTTGCATGGGTGAATGAATCCAAACACACCCATAAAGATCAAGAACTTTACAACACTACACACCTACTCTCTCAACCCCTCATTTCCTTCCTCCCCTCTTTGGAGTTACTTTCTTTGCGGGCGACTTCACCGTCTTCGCCTTCGCAGTTTTAACGGGGGCCTTCTTAGCTGCGGCTTTCTTGGGTGCCGGCTTAGGAACCGGCGCTTTCTTCCCTGGGCTTGTTCTAGTCGAGGTCCTAGCAGCTTTAGCAGGTCTCTCCTTGGGCTTTGGCTTCGGTTTCGTCGCAGCCTTCGGCTTCGCAGCTGCTTTCGGTTTTGCGGCAGCTGCCTTTGGCTTCGCTACGGCTTTCGGCTTCGCAGCTGCCTTGGGCTTCGCCGGAGCAGCCTTCGGCTTAGCAGGAGCAGCTTTGGGCTTGGCGGCCGGCTTAGCCTTTGCGGCAGGCTTCGGCTTTGGCTTCGCAGCAGCTTTAGGCTTAGGCTTGGCCGGAGCTTTCTTTTTAGCAGCAGCAGCTGCCTTCGGCTTCGCAGCAGCCGGCTTCTTCTTTGCAACAGCCGGTTTCGGCGCAGGAGTCTTACTCGCTGGAAGCTTAAACGAACCCTTAACCTTGACAATTTTACCAGCGGCAACCAACTTCCTCAATTGAACTAACAGAAGCTTCTTGAAGTTCGCCGGAAGGTCCTTGTACTTTTCCTCCAAAAACTTGGTAATCGCATACTGACTCGATCCGTTCTTCTCCTTCAACGTCACAATTGCGTCCGTTACCATCTGCACATAAAGAACAAACCCAAATCAGATCTAAAACTTCCAAATTAAAAATTACAAACTACGAAACAATTCAGCATCAATCTTAAGTACCTCAATGTAAGAAGGATGGGCAGAAGGCTTTCTAGGCTTCCTAGGAGCAGCAGCTTTCTTTGGTTTCGGCTCCTTCTTCGCCTTCGCAGGCTCCGCCACCGGTTCTTCCGCCGCCACAGCTACCTCACTAGGCGCCGGATTAGGATCTGTCTCTACTGCCACAACTACTTCTTCCGTTGCCATTTGATAGTGAAATTCAACTGGGTCTACGGTTTTGAAAGGACTAGACTTATCTAGAGATCGATGGAAATATCTCCGGTGGTGTGAGTCGATGAACGGAAACGAACGTATTTAAATAGTAAGCTTATGAGAAGCCATGCCCAGAAGACGAACGCTGATTGGTCGAATAACCTGCACGCGGATCGCTTCCTTTGGGAAATTTTGAATATAGGTCGTTGGATATTTTAGTATCGACGGTTAAGGACACTGGACAATGAACCTTGGATGTGGAGTTGTAAGGAGGAGATTTGTTTAGGTGACTTTTAGGTGTGTTTTTGTGCTCAACTGATTTGATCATAACTTGAGCTATACCAAATGGATTTTCATGAGGTTTGGATGGTCTTGTAGGAATTTTTGTCAGCTTTCTAAGTAGGGTTTACTCGGACCAAGAGGATTATCCATTTGGGAGAATTTTAGGTTTGAAGGTACATTGGTCATGAGGGGAGCTTAGTTGGAGTTTATTGAACTTTTGAGAGGTTGTGGAAAAATGCTTGGAAACAAATATCACTTTTCAAAGAACATGTAATAATAGGCTTGTAAATGAATGTGTTAGTTCAAGAATCGTGAAAATCGGGTTTCGTTTGGTCATAGAATTATTCGTTGAAAGATGAAAGAAGTTGAACAACTAGTAATAAAGTTAATTGTGTTGGACAAATTTAATTTGTATGTCATCATTCGAGTAAGTATCGTTCTTCCTTTTTACGTTGGTTATACGTTCCTATAATCATCCTACGACAACTATCTTAATCAGTATGCAGTTTAGGTTGAGTCGTTATATGAACAAATTTAACATCACTATTATGATTGGTTAAAAAACTCATTTTTAGTGGTTTGGTGACGTCGATTAGAATGCTTTCATTCTTTCTGGTATATTTCATGAACTCTTCGTTGATCACAATCTAAATCTATTAAGAGAGCATACGTTTTACGTTGCAACATATGCAGTTGGTTTTGACCCTTCGTAACTTCTGCATGTAGTTTAACTCTGCTAATATACAAACTAATATTCACTAACTTGCACCCATGGCATATGGAAGTGTTATGGCTTTAGTTATCTAGAGAAATCTATTTGTATTGCCATTTTAACTCGCAAAATCATGCAGATGCGTAACTTTATTAACTATTACATAAGTTTCTTAGCCTTTTAAATAATATGTTGTATCTCGTGCTTACTTATTTGGTAGGGTTAAATACTATTGATAAACATATCTCCAAAATACAAAAGTGATAGGAAGATAAACAACCCATTGATAGAAAAAAGATCATAAAGAACACGTAATGTCTTATTTTCATAATGTCAAATATATTTTCGAGCAAACAAATTATGTCGTATCAACTAGCTTTTTATGGATACTTCTACGTAAATTCACCTACGTATAACGATGTTACTTGTTTTACTTAGGCAACTAGTTAAGTTTATCACTTTGTTTATTATTGCAGGGATTCATTTGATGCCTATAACATAATGACTAGATACGATTGTTACGATGTATACTTTTGCTATATTTTATTAATGTAATCAAATTAATATATGACGTAAAAAGACATTGAAGTCTAATTTCCCATTTTAAATTGCATGCCATTGTCAGAAACAATCCAATTTGTTTGCAAAGGTGTTAAAAAACTCCTAATAGACGCAACAATGGGTGTTGAATGTGCTAATTTGGATTGTCATCATGTGAAATAACTCTTTTAAGCAAATGGTTACAACAACATTATAGATGTGTTACACCAACAAATCACAAAAACACTTGACTTGAATAATGTTGACTTTAAAAACCCTTTATACATCAAACTAAGTGTCCACTCTTTCTACATAAGCTTTTATACTTCTAGAAAAAAGATGCCTAAAGCATGTTATTGCTACACAAAATATGCCAAAAAGACTGTGTTCTAACTTGGATTCAATAACGATTGACATAATCTCAAGGAAATATTCAAATATCTATATTCATGAATAATAAAAACAAATGAACTCAATTATATTGTTCTATAAGCTATCTAGACGAGGAAGATTGGGAAAAAAAAAATTACAATTTTCATTTTACATATGTGAAAAGTATATATTACACAACTTTAAGGTTCCATGTATTGATTAATTATCGTGTCAATTATTCAACTATGCTTGCTTATAATGTATCTTTTATCTCCATTATTGACCGACAAATATATGTTTTCCCCTATTGGTATGTGAAACATAACAAAAATATAAACTATGCTTGGAACTTCGGGACGAATTCAACTTTCTAAAGTTAACTACGGGACGAACAAAGTTGTATTTGGCAACTCTTTTTTCAACCTTCGTTATTTCATTGAACTCAAATTGGATTAAAGATTAATATAACACCACACAATTCATAATTTTAGTTTGTGTCTGTTATATAAATTTAGTTCTTCAAAGTAAATGCACAATAAATAGTTATGAAGAAAAAATATTCTACTATTCATTTGCCCGATGAACATTATTAAAGGATATCAGAATCCATATATCTTCCATTATTGTAAGGTGATGAGCAGACTTTCCTTCCTTGTATAGAGAGGGGTAAAAATCACATCGTACAATATGAAAATGAATGATGTTTAGGATATAACTTTTTAGAATGTTAGTTACTGAATTTTCCTGATTTCGAAACAAACTCCATTATCTATAATCATTGATGTCCTCCTCAAACAGTCCATATGGTGATCATCGACGCATCAGCCCAAACGTCATTGTAGTACAAAATTAAAACATGTAATCGTTCATTGTATTTACAAACAACAATTATGCATGTCCAAGAATTGCTAGGATATTGCACAAATACAAAATGCATAAGCATGCAAATTAAAGAGTATAGCCAATGGTGGTTGTAAGAAATGGCTAGAAGCCATCCATGTTAAAATGTGATTACATTTGCATTAGGAAATGCACGTGTTTGTTTTTGTATATGTGCAAATATGCCCTTTTATCGCGTTACGAAGACCAATTAATGGACATGATTGATTGAAATTAATAAATGTGGAATAGTCGACGTGCAATGTTGTTGTTGCCACGTAGATTCAGTGGAGTTAGTGATGGATATGGGTCACGAGGATGGAGAGTTTTTGCCCTAATATACACCCATTCATTGGCTCGTGACAAAATTAGTTGACATTGACCATAACTTGTCATTTGGACCCCAAAACCTTATTGTTGGCTCCAAATGTAGTTAAAGAAACCATAGTATAAGGCAATCCATCAAACTTGTATTGACGTTACTCAATATCGTATAGTTCAAAATAGTTTATCCTCGACTGAATACAAAACCATATTCTGCCTTACATTTTATGAGTGATTTGTAGATAACTGAAAGTGACGAGTCTTTATAAGATCGAGACGATATTTAACGATTTTGTTCAATTTTGTCGAGCTCTAAAGGCTTATAGAAAGTTGACGGGAAAATAGCATAGAGAAACGAGTCATAATTATCAACTGACAATCCCTATGACTATTTGTTGGTAGAGCTATGTCTTTGCTAACGCGAAGAATAATTTTGGAATCTGAGTTATTTTGTCCTAAACTTTAGGTAATATGAACAAAGAGCATTCAAAGACATTAACAACAACGCTACGATGTGTAGACCATGCATGTACGCACACACACACATACATATATACATGCACGTGTCAAGATGTTCATGAATTGAAGGTTTTGATTTCAAAGATATGTCACTTAAGGATGTTGTAGACACCCCAATTTAGATCGCTGAATAATCTCTTAGCAGCGGTTAGATAGCCCCTGATAATGAAAAAAGACGATAATGTATTGGGAGAGGCCTTGGATTATTTGGTTAATGATGGAAAATTAATTATGAATGCTATGACTTTACAAAACATAAGACGTCACAAACATAGCCAGTACAAATGGCATGCGCGCACCATTCTCGCGCGAATGGTGCACACCATTCCCACTATACGTACACCACTGTTAAATGAGTAGTCAACAATCAAGCTGACAAATTGTATGGGACACCACATTGGCCCACCAACCTGACTTTGCACTAACATGTTAATGTGGACTGGCATGCGCTATTTCAAAGCGGCACATGCCTCTCATACATGTGTACGTTTTTTGTATTGACTGGTCAGATCACCAACATGTTGGCATGGTCGAGTGCAAGCAAAGGCAAAGGGTGCACAAATTTAGAGTCCCAATATATCTACAAGAACAATCCAAAGTTGAAGAGCCAAAAGTTGTAATTTTTTAAATTAGGTTCGAACAAATTTGGGGTGAAAAGGTATAAATTTTAAGAAACATAGAGTTGGGAAGAAGTTTTTAAATAATTCATAAAAGTGAGAGCAAAAGCTACGATAATTCAAGTCAACAAATCATATGATAGGTTGGCATTGAACAAGTAGTAAAATGTTTACTCATTCACTCAAAAATTAATTTTCGATTGCTCACGTCAAAAGTCAAAGATCCAAGGCTAAACCGAGGTATAAATTTAAATCTTGCAAACTCGTACTTGTTATTGAGGAAAACTTAAGAAAGTCCATGTAGTAATCAATACTGCTCACAAACTTTCTCACCATCTTGTCTTGAAGACTAATAAGAGACAAAACTCTTGTTCGAGTCCAGGGCGGCCTACTACATTCCATAACAAGCAAGTAATTTTGGAAAATGCGAAAGACTTTACTTTTTTTATTTTATACAAGTTATGTATAAAGAGTAATTCACAAAATGCGTTTGAATGCAAGTAATGTGTAATCCATAACAAAAGCAAGCAATTACAATTCGCATCATACCATGTATGGGCTCCCCATTCGTAACCTGTCTGTCCATCAATCGACGGGCACATGCAGAACGTTTCCAAACATGCGCAATCTTTCTCGATTGGCATTTTGCTTATTGGAGTCGTCACCCATATTTAAAGCCGTCCCCAAGAAATCAAGTAAGTACATGCGAATAAAGATAAATTAGATAGTTAAGTTATGAGATGAAAAGGTGTTAGACACCCATATCGCTAAACTCGAAGGTCGATCTATACTCATTATTTTATGAGATTTTGAATTTGTTTTATATTAATATTACATGCCAGGAACGAAAAACATATAGAGAAAATGTGAGTTATTCCACTTGTTATTCAAAAAAATAAGTGCAAAATAAGATTTGAATTAAACAGTATATACAGTGTTGAAAACATAATTGTTTCTCTCAACAAATTGTCTTATGCCATTATTAGATTAACGTCCATTATATTTTCTATTTTATGGAATTTGGTTAAAATTGTGTTCGTTCAACAGAGTCTCTTTTTAATTTACTAAATAGTATGCCAGATGTGTTTTAAAAGCAAGAAGGGGCATACATGTAACCTTATTGCAAGGTTGGGATACTTAAAAAGTAAAAAACAAGATTATGGATACAAATGTAATCTTATTGGAAGGTTGTGATAATAAGTTAAAAAACAACATTATTTATCTTGTTTTGGACCTTACCATAAATACTAGGGGTGAAAGTGAAAAAATTGATAAATCGAATCGAATTGAAAAATGAATTGAATGGTGATTTGATTCAGTTTTCCGACTAGTATAGTCTGGTTTCATTTGATTTATTTTTCAAATGTTCGATTCAATTTAGATTTTATGGTCTTACAAATCGTACCAAATTGAAACAAGAATGAGCTTTATATTTTTTTTTTGTTTTTTAACTTGTAAATTTATTATTTATTTATTTTTTGAATGATTGATGATAAAATGGACACTTATTTTTTGATCCTCTCTATTTGTGTTAACTAGATTTTTATGCCATCTTCTTTTTATGGTTATATTTTAGTTTTATCTTTTAAAAAATGCCCAAACTACCCTAATTTTTAATTTTGTACAATTTCAACACTTTACCCCTTAAACAACGGGATACAATCATGAACTTACCATATTAGTTTCAACACTTCAAAAACTGAGTTTGGTGTATTTCATAATTGCGATGGTAATTTTGCATATATTTTTTACATGTGATGATAAATTTCCTTACCTGATGATTAATTTATTAGGGTCAATGATAAATTTGTTGTCCTCTAAAAATCTGATAGTAAATTATAGATATTTTCTACATGTGATGATAAATTTGTTTACTTGATAGTAAATTTTTTGAGATGGATGGTAAATTTGTATATTTAATGGTTTAAATTGCTGTAAAATCCTTTGTTTTTTTGCGAAAATATATTTACAGATCATGGTAAATTTCTGTAAAATCCTTTGTGATATTATTCAACCAATATCATCCTAAAATGGATTATAAAAAGAGAAACAACAGCAAAACAAACTTCACTTATTGCGTAATAAGAACTGTCTTTGGAAACTATTCTTTACGTTTAACGATGAAATATTCCTTCTAACTCGCAATACTTGATTTTCTTCTTTATATGTCTGAAGTATTTTTGGATTGGTTTTGAAGAGGATGAAAATAAGAATTTCAGATATTCCAATAAACCGGAAATTGGAAAAATCTCAGTTATATAGAATGATGAATATGCCAAATTGGATTTAAGAGGATAAAACAATAAATTCGGATTCTATGAATAAATACAAAAGGATGAACAAAATCTCAATAACTTAACATGATCCTGATAAATATATTTTGAGATTTCAATGAGCATCTTTTAGATTTTGGAGAGTATGTATTGGATTTCGATAAATATTTTTTTAATTCACATAATATGTTTTACCATATTTATTTTAAACTTTCAAACCTAATTTATTGTCATATTTTTTAACCTACTAAATTGAGAATTATATGTTTTTACTTAAAAAGAATAAAAAAATAAATTAACACTAAAAAATAATAATAAAAATGTCAAACCATGTAAAAATTGAATAAAAACATAACTTGAAAATCTTGATGGGATAAAAACTTATGCACCACAGGCTCATAGGATTCTGATTTAAATTACCCATGATAAATTTACTATTTGATGATCAACTTGTATACAATTTAATATATATTTTTTTACACTGAACTTGGCATATTCACAACTCATTTTCTTATTTGTGAAAATTTATTTATTTTGTTACATTGAGTTTGATTCATTTGTACGCTAAGTGAGAATTTGGTCTATGATATATTCTTTTTTGTGTTTGTTATGTTTTAACAATTTTTTTATGTTTATTGGTTCATTTCGACGAAAAGAATTTAAAAAGTATAAAATTATATTTAAAAGTTAAAAAAATCTACTAAAAAATAAGTAAACATGGATTGTATTTTGATTTATTTCGTCTTTTTTGATTTTTTTAAAGTTTTGGGGACAATTTTGTACTTTTTAGATTCATTTTTTCAAAATGAACTAATAAATATTAAAAAATTGGTGTAAACTAAAAAATGATAAATTTTTTTAAATAAGGAAAAAAATAATCAGACAATAATTCAATAATTACTACAGTACAAATGAACCCTAAAAAATTGATAAACAAGAAAAATCAGATCAAAACGAAACAAATTGAACCAATGGTTTCTAAATTTTTAAATTAAAAATTCCTGTTGGATTTAATTTTTTTTAGAAAATTAAACTCAATTGAGCCGATTACAGTAAATACAAATAATTAAGAAATCAGAAATGGATTTTAGAAAATATAATAATAGAATTTGCATAACCTTAAAATCACAGAGAAATATCCGTAAAGGGAAAGAAAAAAAAACCACATCTGGGAATGAGGCGGGGATTTGGACTCCCGCCAAATTGTGTCGGGTGGAGAGGTGTCTCGGGCAATAGCATATAAATACTGCGCATCGAAGTCCCCAGATTGTTCGTCACTAGCGTTTCGGTTCTCCCAAATCAGCCACGGTAAGACCTCGTATCCGAATCTTCGACATCCCAATCCGAATTCCCTTGACTTCCCATCTATCACTGCATCGCATTTTAAGTGAATTTGACATTTTCCTGTTGACTGACGAGCTACTATGTACGTATATTCGTGTATTTCTATCATAGGATCGCTCATTTTTATGATTTTCTCTGTGGAGTTTTTACCTACGTCGATTAACCTGATCTGGGGCTTCATCGACGTTCGAAGCCAATGGTTCTGAACAACTTTTGGAAGACTGCAAGTAAATTGGAAAGGCTGTGGGTGGTGTATTTCGATGCAATGGTAGATTGTACGTTTTTTAGGTTTGCAGTTGTTTTACGCTGTATTGAACTGTTGTAGGGGAAGGTATAAAATTCTTTACTTCTTAATTACATACCATATTGCAAGTGCTGATTTAGTATTTGCCACTGTATACATCCGCCCGTGCCGTAGTGTTAGCGAGTTAGCAACACTCATGATCTCATGATGTGATGGGGCGATTTCTATATTTGGGCTTCGTTTGAGGCAATTTATTTGCCGTGAATTTTCTTTCTACGCCTATCTTGCATTCCTCCTTTTTACCTTTCTCCTAATTTAGATTATAATGTCTTCCGAGATCACAGGTAAAGGTGACAAGGGGGTTTTGGTTATCTACTGACTGTTGATATTATTGGGACTGTTTAGTTCACGCCAGGCATTTGGAAGTGCACTTTTGTGTGTTCATGTCTTTTAGTGGATTGTAACATTCTCCTGCTGGAGGTATTGCTGTCAAAGAAACCTCCTCCCCTTCCTTCATTTGATTGGATCAACAGACTGGCTGTTGTTTAGCCATCTCAAGATACTTCTCATTGTTGCATTGAATTAGTCTTATTATCCAATAGAAGTTCCCTTTTATGATATGCCCACCTTACATCATGTTTGTTTAGTGCATTTGATATGCCAGGCTCTTGAAATTGTCCAGTAGTACCTGAAGGTGTTCCGGATGGAACTGCCTCTGTGTATAGAAACCACTGCTATTGGTGGGTTCACATATGGCACAGGAGAAGCTGTTCGGACCACTGCAATAACGTTTTTGCGAAACTGTTCCCCAATTGTGAAGAATTTAATACTTGGCTTCCTCGAGTGCCTAATTGCCTAGACATATGTAGTTCCTTCTCTCTTTTGACTGTGTCTTGTACTGCATTGCTTTAAATAATAGTTGCCTTCGGTACAGGTATAGTTTCTTCACTGGGTCCCTTCAATAACTATCATGCTTTTTGGATACTTTATACTTTAGCTGCAATATAATTTATTTCCCGGTTTGTTGAGACAAAATGCCTCACCTCTCTACATTAATGTTCATTAGAATATCTTCAAGTTTTCCTCTTATGTCATCGTATTTTACTTATGATAACCCTTCCTGTTGGGAAATTATTATGTTGCCTCTAGTATTCTACTAATGTAAAAAGCAGAGTGAAGGATAGTGATGGTCTAGTATAGTGAAAAGGAGAAAAAAATCTAATAGATTGCATCTAATGTCTTAGGATCCATCACACATGACAAGCATAGATTGTGAGTATAGATCATAGCAATTTTCAAAGCAGTCCATCGCATCAAATAGTTACGGGGAATGAAGCTTTGGTAGCCAAGTAAACCCCGGTAGCCAAGTATTTGGTCAAGACTCTGAACGTTCTTTGAGTTTGAGCCTATTAGGCATTGATTAATTATTACCTCCAAAACTAGTGTATGGAGATTGGGCGGCGTCTCCACTCATAGCCAATCAGTTTTGAGTCGGATGCTTTAACATGGTACAAGAGCTAGAATTTCCGAGACTTTTGGACAAAACTCTCTTGGTTGATTGTCTCGTTGTTTGTGCCTTAAGTGCACCATGCAATCCTTGTGTTATCAATCCATTGATTACCTCCACATGTTGGTCAGGGTCACACCACATTAGTTAATTATTATCTCCAAAACTAGTTTATGAGCTTGGACAACATCTCCACTCATAGTCAATTGTTTTTGAGTTGGATGCTTTAACATAGTCCATCTAGCTAGCCCAATGCTAGAGTTCATTTGACTATTCCCTTTGATCCCCGCAACTACAACTACCATATTGGTTAGAGTAATACGTAAAATGAAAACCATATGGAAAACTAACAAAATGCAAAGCTTACTTGTTTAATCATTTAATATCTCTGTACCAAGTCAAAGTATTAGGCAACAAGAAAACTTAAAAGGAAAGCTATAGAGAAGGAGGTACTTCTCTCTATCATGGGTTAGATGGTAGAGCCTCATTCTCTCCAACTTTATTTGGCTTCCTCTTTCCCTATTTTTTTGGTTTCTTTTCATCTTCAAAGGACTAAACTAAAAAGTTGTTAAAGGTGAAGTATGCTTGGGGATCCGTTTGCTAGGGGAGTCAAGCACTGTGAGGAAAATTTGAGGATAAAAAGAAGTCCTTCAACCAAATACACAATAATAGAGTTTTTGTAGGTTTGGTTCGTAGTCACCTTGAATCTACTAGGAAACCATAGTTTTTCATTCGGTGGAAATGAAGATTGAGCCCAACTTAGCAAATGGATTTCCAAATTCTAGGCATAGATGATGAGGATGGTTCAGATGAATTCTATAAGTGGAAAGGACTTGCGTATGTGGAATTTTCAGAAGCCGAAAGCCCATGGAGTTATTGTTGGTTCAGGGACAATGGATAAGTCTCGTCAAATTGTAGCACTTTGAAGCTCGTTGAGTTTTGGTAATGCCAGCGAGTATTGCTACTAGTTTGAATTTAGAATCCAGAGGAGGGGACCCGTATTGGTCAAGGTCACCATGGGTTTGAAGTTCTCCAAGATAGTAGAAAAAACCTTTCAAGCACAAGGATGTAGAATAGAAGTATAGCCCCTAGGAATCCACACCCAAATGAGAAAAGTTTTATTCATTCAACGCCAATAGACATCCAGTTGGGGTCTTTTAAATAGGCCCAAAGGATAACAACTAAAGTAATAGATAACCATAACCTAGCAAGATAAATCTATCTACAAAATAGATAAATCCTAAATAACAATCAAGATAGACATTATAATAATAAATCGCATGGGCTATATCATCTGGCCATAAAGACACTGAATGGGTTGTCCTCCCACGACGACGCTTATAGACGCGTGAAATTCTAGTGTCTTCACCAACTCTCCCGGGTTGAGCTCTCGCTCCGTCGAGTGTGGTCCGGTGTTGCTCCAGTAATACTCGAGCAAATCTGGTGCCAATTGCTGTAAATCATAGCTAGTAATCCATGTATAATCTGACATATGTCGGTAAGACCAAAGCACTAGAAAACACTAGACTCCACCATACC
Organism: Arbutus unedo; assembly: GCA_014822125.1. Taxonomy (NCBI): domain Eukaryota; kingdom Viridiplantae; phylum Streptophyta; class Magnoliopsida; order Ericales; family Ericaceae; genus Arbutus; species Arbutus unedo. Next base: position 54,543 of record JABCMJ010000030.1, read on the forward strand.
TGGTACACACAATCTGCTCATCTAAAATAGTATAAGTATTATCCTCTTGTGTTGGGGAACAGATAAGGGAACTTGATCAGGAATATGTGGGGTATCGGAGGGAATGGGGCATTCAACAAATTGGTCTGGAAGAATATAAACAAGAGCGCGATGGTCAACCAAGTCCGCTCCATTAAAAGTGGAGCTCATGCCATAATCGGGTGGAAGGTCCAAAACATATGCATTTGTGCCAACGCGTTTAAAAACTTTGAAAGGGCCTGCACCGCGAGATTGGAATTTACGAGCATTGCCGAATGGGAGTCATTCAGGACAAACTCGAATCATAACATAGTCACCAACTTAAAATTCCATGGGTTGCCGACGTGAGTCAACATGCAACTTATAGCTATCGCTACTGGCCTGGATTCGTTGGCCTATGGTGGTACGCAAGTCATCGAGTGTGATGAGCAAACGCTTTTGATGACTCAGAGGCACTCAAACCAATGGACCTATTGACAGATCTACTGTAAGCAAATTGGATAGCCCGCAAGATAACATCTCAATTCCGATTATTTGCACTCACCAGACAACGCAATAAGTTACCTAAGTTGAGATCAACGACTTTAGTTTGGCCATCCGTTTAGGGATAATATGCGGTACTAAATTTAATTTTGGTGCCTACTATATGCCATAAGGTTTTCCAAAAATAGCTCATAAAGTGGACATCACGATTTGACACAATTGTTTTGGGAAAATCATAAAATTTGACTTTTATCGAAATAGGGTTGTGCGACGTGAGAGAATAAGGCATTTTTAAGCACGGGATGAAGCCATTTTGGAAAAACAATCTACCACCACAAGATGGACTTGTTCTTTTTAAGGTACGTGGAAGACTGAGGACAAAATCCATGGTGGCATCCTGCCAAGTGCAATCAAGGATAGGCAGTGGGGTGTAAAGACCCTTGTTTTGTTTGCGATGTTTAGCCAATTGGCAAGTGCGACACTGAGCAACGATTTTTCCAACATCCTTCTTGAGACTTCGTCGATAAAAATGGCATTCAACCTCCGCAATGGTCTTATCGTGACTGAAATGGCCAGACAAAGCTCCTGTGTAGACTTCCCATATTAAAAACTCCCTAATTGAAGTGCGGGGAAGGGAATGCATATCTTTGTGCTGCGAAAGAGGTACCCATCATAGAGGATGAAGTTCTATGGCTATACAAGGATCTATCGTTAGCTGTTGAAAAATATCGCTAAAGTCAGGACAACGAATATAATCCTCTTTCAAACGTTCAAACCTGTGACCTTGACATCCATGATGCAAAGCACATAGACGCGATGATTGGGTGCCCCGGCTACCTTATTTTCAACGTCAAATTTATGGTTAAGCACAAATGTGTAAGCCTTAAGCACAATGTGTAGGCTTGAAAAAATTCAACCCAACATCCGCGTCTAGAATTTAACTTATTGTGGGAGGTAAGGCAACGAAAGGCCTCGGGGTCAGAGTAGAGAACAAATTCATGCGGAAGGAGGTAATGGCACCAATGATGCATAGCGCGAATAACAACATAGATTTACTTGTCATAGGTTGAATGTCGTTGTTCAACTGTGTTTTGCTTTTCGCTAAAGAAAGCTATGGGAGACACTCTTGGCTGAGTACTTTGCTGATGCGTGAGGCATAACAATCGACTTCAAAAGGTTTGAAGAAATTCAAAAGACGCATGATTGGAGAGTCAATCATTCGAGTCGTGATTTCTTGAAAGGGTAAAGAGGCAACGTGAGTCTAGACGAAGTCACGTTTCTTAAGGCAATCAATGATAGGGGACATACTCGTGCTAAACCCCTTGATGAAGCGCAGGTAAAAGGTGGCAAGGCCGTGAAAACTCTGAGCATCATGGAGCGTGCGAGGTTCAGGCCATTTGACGATTGCTTTGATCTTTTCGGGATCAACTGATACTACCGCACATACTCTAGAAATATGTCCTTTTCCACGAAAAATGAGCACTTTTTGAGGTTGGCATACAATTTGTTTGCTTGCAACGCAATACACACTTAATGGAAATGGGAGGCATGTTGCTCTTTGGAAGCAATGTATATAAGTATGTCATTGAAGTAAACCATGAGGAATTTACCCACTTTAATTGCCGAATATGATTGATAAAAATGAGAAATGAAATAAGAATCAAGAGTTGCTCTAATACCAAAACTGATGTAAAACTAGATTATTACATCTAGGAATTCACACTAATTCAAGGAAACAAGAAAAAAAAATTATTCTTTCAATCCCAGTAAACATTATGCTAGAGCCTTTAAATAGGCCCAAGAGATAATTTCTGAAATAGTAGATAAACATAATCTAACAACATAAACCTATCTGTAAAATAAATAAATCCTAAATAACAAAGGAAATAAACATCATAATAATAAATTGATGGGCCCTCAATTATCTAGCCATAACGACACTAGATGGGTCATCCTGCCACGACGACGTTATGAAAATGTGGTGTCCGCACCACACAAGGTCTGAGTAAATGTGATATCTCTCTAGTTGACTCTCTAGCACACAATGTCCCAACCCTCTGTCCCTTTTGTAATTTTTTTAGGCTTGATCATGTACTGGATCTTTCTCTTCCAGTTTTATCCTTTGGCATCACATACCTGCCTGTCAAGTCTCTTTTTTACGAATTTAGATTAGATTGCAATCCTTTACTGGTGAAAATCAAATTTATTAATTACCCCACAAAAAAATTAAATGTTACCCTGTCCTAGTATCAGGTACCATATTATTGTCTGGTTAAGCTGTTAATGAGTAATGACTTTCTCGAAATGGCATGAAATAAGCTCACAACGAACAAATTTTCAGGTGGCATACCATGTCGTTATCTGTACTTGTTGTAATCACTGTGCAGCACAGAACTGTGTAGCCTCTATTTGCAGTAAAACAGTTGAAAACTTTTGCATAACAGAAGATCAGATGAATTTTCGACAAAGACCCACTAGTGTTGATCCCTCCTGATATTTTGACATTGTCTCACATAGATGTGCAAACTCACTTGGTCTCTCGTAATGATGTTCACGTGTTTCTGGTGATGGTATTAACAAGTGAAAGCAAATGATATGAAGTTTCATACTGAAATTTCATTGTCTTGCAACAGAAACTGGAGACTTCACCAGAGGAAAAATCAGAGCTAGTCAAGACCCTTCACTTGCAACACGATCATAGTTCCTGAAATGATCGTCACCTTCAGTGGGGTTTACAGTGGGAAGACATTCATTCAGGCTGAAACGATTGGTCATTATCTAGCTGGGTTCTCAATCTTCTTCAAGCCTGTAAAGTGTGGCAGGCCTGGTATCATTGTCACCCCCTCCTCCAGGTTCATATTCCTCTCGAGTATATTTTGCATCTATGTGACACCCTTGTGTGCTAATTATCCTAAACTGGATGTTTTTTAACTGCTTTTTCTTCATTTCTTTGACTATGTGAACACCAGTCTCTGAAGCAAAGAGAGGCCTAAACCATAGAAATTGAATGGACTTTTCTCTTTACTAATTTTGATCTGAAACTTGTAGCTGCCAGCCCCACTTATAGCAATATTGTCTGCTTTGGCTTTAGAAGGCGTACTATGTAGTGATTGGAGATTTGTAGTCTTTAGCCAACATCCCTAACGATTAGTTAGTTTCACCGCCTGCTTCCATCTTAGCTTCAAGTCTCCGGAACTCTCGACTCCTGGATCTCTGTCACCAGTAAATGCTCTATTTGGTGTTCTTGTTTAGGTATGGAAACTTTGACATGAATAACATGGTTCGAACAAAAGCCCTTTTTTCTGATCCCATTGACTCTGATTCCTTGATTCGCTTTTTCAATCAATTGCTTAAGGTTGTTTGGAACTTTGGCAAAGAAAGAGAAAGTAAAGGAAAGTAATAATTTCTTTTATCAGCTTTGTTATTGATTTGGGAGGAAGAAAAAATTCCAAGACAAAACAATTTGAATTTTATCTTCCTTCTTTCTTTTCTTTTAAAACACTATTTTCTTTCTCAGGTTATGGGGGGTTGTTTTCTTTCATGAGATCTTTAAAACCAAAGAAGGAAAGTGATTTTTCTTGTACACCCCTTTCTACAGAAGAATCAAAGAAAGAAAGATATTACACCTTCCTCGGAATTTCTCTCTACTTATCTTTCCTTCCACAAGTTCGAAACACAGCCTAACAAGAAAAGCAAATAAAAAATCCTCATCAAAAAGAAAAGCATTGCATCTTGTCTATTACAATGTTAGAGAAAAGGGTCTTGGAAGTTTTGAATTTGATTTGATAGACTCATCAAATAGTTACACTAAATTCCACTTTTAAACATCCTAAAAAACTCAAAGCTCAAAAGCTTGTATGGCCAACTGTTAGATAATGTCGTTTGGATTTTCGAACTTGTAATCATATCTGCTTTTGAGAGCACGAACAGTGAAACCAAAACTAAATGCTACAAGCCCCATGTTTATGTAAGTTGCATGGAGTATCTTTAATTTTGTTCAATAATTGGTTTCAGGGACAAGTGAAGTGGTGGGTGAGAAGGTACACTTTCAATGTGTGTCCGAGAAAATTTGAATCATTTAGAACTAACATTTTATCCTTTCCTGGAAACCAGAATCATTAAGGCTTTCGTTGGCTCTACCCCCCCCTTCATGTTGGGAGGTATTTGGAACGCCACCTATCTTCTGGAGGCTGTTCTAAATGGTACATTGGTGATGTTTTAAATGTTTGTGTTTCTCCGATAAAATTTGAATAATTCAGCAAACTAACATTTTATCCTTTACTGCAAACTAGAATCGTCCAGGCTTCCCTTGGCTCCCACTTCCCCTTTCATCTGGCGAGGTATTTGGAACTCTGCTTTTGTTCTGGAGGCTGGTCTAAATGGTGCATTGGTGATGTTAAAACTGTCAGCATTTCTCCTAGCAAATTTGAATAATTTAGAGCTAACATTTTATCCTTTACTGAAAACTAGCATCTTTGAGGTTTCCCTTAGCTCTAACTTCCTTCATGTGGGGAGGCATTTGGAATGCCACCTATCTTCTGGAGGCTGGTCTAAATGGTACATTGGTGATCTTAAAACTGTCAGCATTTGGGGCGATAAATGTCTTCCTAGTCTTTCAATGTCCTGCCTGCTTAACAGTCTGTATTTTTAACCTTCACAGACCACTTCACTAGCCAGCAAGCTATGTCTTGAAAGCAAGAAGTGACGGATCAGTAGTGCTTCGCCAATACCATCGCTGGTGGAAATACCTTAATTGTAGAGATTACCCTTGCTAAGGCTGAGGTTGAGGCCCATCGACTTTCCTTATGAGTGAGTTCATATCTCGTTATCCAACTCTTTGACCCGATCTAGTTGCCCTTTTTCTTTCATTTGTGCATCCATTTCTACATCCCCGGCTCTAAATAGGGAATGCTAAAGTCTCCTCCTCATTTACTGTGCAGGAGGTGCTGGAATGTGGAGCTCATTAAGCAAGATTTTCTGGATACTAGAATGTGGAGGCTGTGAGATAATTTGTCAAATGGTGCTACACCAAAGAAGGGCATTTACTTTCTGGACTGTGTCATTCAGTGTAGAACCGCAAGCTTCTTCCTCGGACAATGGCCAAGAGAATTACAAAATTCTGGAAAGCTATTTTTGGGACCTTCGGAATTGCCCAACATGATGAAGGTAATTGCCTGGATAACGGGTATGAAAAAGGGACTTCCAGCATTTAGAATTGTTGTGCGGTGTGTTCCATTTACTATTTTCTTTTTATCACGTATCAGAGAGCGTGAACAACGTGCAGTAGTAAAGGCTAAGCACTTTGGCCTAGCGGGAATGAGCAATGATGAAAATGACAAGATAAGGTGTCCCGAGCAGCCAATCCTTCCGAGTTCTTACCACGACATGCCACTATGTACATGCATAACTGACTTTCTCGAGCCATCGGACTTGCTCGAAACATCTTCATCGGTCTAAAAAGTCTTTCTTCTCAACCGATCTCACAATTTGACGCAGTTATCTATTTATCTCACCAATTAGATCACATCTGAAAAAGTGCAGGATCACTCCTCATGATGTCGCTGATGAGTTCAGTGGATCGAGTCTCAGAAGGTGCGGCTGGAGTGCCCAGTTCGATTGTCTAAATTGAGTGCGTTCATCACAGGTATTTTTCGTGAAAAGGTTTAGCAACGTAACTCTCTATACACCGATTCAGACCCGGATTTAGATGTGTCTGAAACTGTTTGATGCACGTAAAACTCATATTATTTTAAAGAGTTCAACGTGCATCAAACACGATTGTTTCCAGATCTGGTATGTGTAAGCTTGTTGGTTTTTCATTGGGTTGGATCTGTTCAATCACATGTAGATGAATATGCCTTAGGATTGATCCACCCATGAGACGGGCCTAAATATCTGACCTTGACTGGACTAGTCCACTTCTTTCCAAGGTGAAGACGGTCCATGCCCTTTTTACCAACAAATTACTTTGACTGGTAACGTTTTCAGTTTTAATTTCTTGTTTATAAAATATCAAAAATTGAATGATTTATTTTAACAAAAATAAAAATAATAAGCATGTTTGATAACATATTTTTGTAAATAAAAAACAACATAGTGATATTATTATTATTATTACATTCTATCAAAATAAAACATTTATTATAAACCATATGTTATAAAAACACATGAAACTATGAGATAGAAAGAGAGAGAGAGAGAGAGAGAGAGAAAAGGAGTAGAAGGTGAGGCGAGTTATAGATGCAGTGAATGTTTGAGAGAGACGAATTATGATTACAATGGCTAATTAAAGAGGAGACAGGTGGAGTATGATAAATTACAAAGTTAATTTTTCAAACAAGTAAAAAAAATTAATTTATTATTTTAATAAATGCAAAATACTTAGTAAGTGTTTATGATAAACAATAAATAAATATATGTTTACTATATGTGTTCGTGAAAATGTTTAAAAAAGATTAAGAAACACAAATAAAAATGAAAAAGGTTATGAAAGCTGGCGAGTACAGTGATGTTTGACTCCAGTGTAATAATATAATATTGGAGACCACCCACCGGGTGGGCATCATCTCGAGTGGTTGTTGGTGACCCGAATAGGGTCAGTGCTTGTGGACTGAGACCATCGGGACTATCCCAAAAGATTTACCTGCACGCTCTCATTATTCTTTCTGCTAATGCCCTGTTTTTGCGTGCTCTATGTGGGCCGACTCTTGCTTCGGAGGCACCCAAACCCACTACGACTTTTGTTTTTGGCTCATTTGTTGACTTCACGTGGGAATAGTTTGAACCAATAAGAGAAGAAAAATCAACCCTCACTGACACATTTAGGGTAGTAAACTAATTGAGTTATTTATGAATTTAGTTCGATTTGATTCAATTTATTTAGTTAATAAATTGAGTTTGGGTAATTTTAGGTTTGTTTCCTAAACAAATTGAGTTTAAATTTTAAAAGTTCGACTCAATTTGTTTTAAAGGTTTGACTCTTTTTAAAAAGTTTATTAAGTAAATGAGGTTAGTTTAGTTCGGCTTATTTATAAACGAACGAGAATTCGAGTTCAAATTTTAAGTTCGTTTAGTTAACGGATCGAGTTCAAGCATTTTAAAGCTTAGTTCATTTGCAACTCTACTCACAATGATTGTCGACTCGGGAGTTCTACTGTGGACATCGTGTAACGAAGTGTGTATGTGTAGTGCGTTGATATTGTTTTGAAGTCTCAAAAATAATTCAAACGATTAAGCAATTTTTTAAATTATTAAAATTATATTATTTTAGCACGCAATATATTTTGTTATGCGTTGTGAATAAATGAATCTCAATTTGTAATTGTGTGCAGTTTATACAGATTTTTCTTTTGAATTTAATCGAATTTTTTGCTAATAAACAGTAAAATCGATTTCCTTAATTAGTCAGTCTAATGACATAAGTAAAGAATAAATTGGTCAAAAGATTATAATAATATCTAAGCTGAATAATTACTCTATAAAAATACATTATGCAACTTCATGCATGAACAGTACGATATAAGCCGACTAATGTTTGTAGTGAAGAGTAATGATAGGAATACAGATGTGTCAACAGCTATTAAATACATGTGAAGTTTTTAACTTATCAACAGTTTCACATGCATTTAACGGTTTTGGACACATCTATTTTTGGATATCTGTGTCTTTAGATTTTTTTTTAGTGAAAATATGTGTTTGAATTATTTTTATTTTTTGTACTTTCAGGGTGCTAGGAAAAGCGAAAAGGTATTCGTTATTCTAGAAGCACTGTTGTGCTGTATTCCAATACTTTCATGTGGAGTTCATGACAAAATAGGGGCGGCCGTGTAAAGCGTGGAGGGGTTGCTGAGGGCCCCCCTCAATTTTGGAAAAAATAATACTAGTATTTTTCAACATCTAGATGTGTTTGTTTACGAGGAATTATTAAGTGCTTATGAAATACTTTGATGGGTTTCTTGAGTCCTTTATTTATCATCTATTTGTTTCAAATCTATACCCATACGATATGAGGGGACAGTGTCGTTATAGCATTGAGTAATTTTTCTTGTTTAGATTCATTAACAAATGGAGAGAATATGCAAAAAGGATATGTTAAGACGAGAAATGAGTCACGAGTGAACAATAATAAATTAATCTAACATTACTCTCAAATTTATTGCTTGGATCCGTACTCTAATAAACAACTCGTTTCGTAGCGGTTAAAATTATGGAATAAATATAGTGAATATAATAGAATGGAAGATTTATTCTAAGAAAAATACTAACTACTGCTCATTAATCGGTGAATAATATGTAAAAAAGTGTATCTGTGAATATATGTATAGAAATTCGTAAAATATGTATTAATATCTGTTTTTGTTTTTTTTTCTGTGTATGTTATTTACCGCAAGACCCATATTATGAATGGACAAATAATTATAAAAGGTTTGTTTTAATATTTTTTTTAAAAAGAAAAAAATAGTACTAGTGAATAATTATCCACGGAAAGCTGCGGTCCAAGCAGTACATGGGCCCGGACCACTGAATGATTTCAGTGAGAGAAGAAGAAGGTGGCGGTGTTGGCTTAACCGGCGGCGCCACAGTCCCACGTGCTGCATGCTGCCACTACACGTACTGCTAATTAATGCTTCAGTCAAAAACCAACCAAATAATTAAACAGAAATTTGAAGAGAACGGAAAATATCAAGGAATTCTTATCCTCTGCGGACGAAAGGATTTGTGATGTTCCAAGGCACTACACCTCGTGGCATCCTGATACGTTTAATCAAAAATTTATTGACACAATTTAAATAAATATATTTATATAGTTCACTAATTAGATTATATACTAAAAAAATTGATCGGATATTTATCATTAATTTATCAAATAATATTTGTTAGTAAAATTAAATACTCTATATGATTCAGAATTTTAATTGACGAGTCTGAATTAATTCAGTACTCAATTTATTAATACATTTCTTAAAATAATCTCTCAGAGTTCAAAATTTACGTTTTACAAGACATGTACTTGCATGAGTATATTCTTAATTCTCGTACTGAATCTAATTTGATCACTGAGAATCCTTAGTTAAAAAAATATCCTCGATCTTTAAACTTGTATTTAAAAAATAGAAAATGCTAACTACCGGCTATTAGGTTGTGAATAATGTATAAAAGAAATTAATATCCGTAAATATGTATTAATATTTATATTATTTATCAAATAATATTATTTATGAAATTAAATAGTCAATATGATTCAAAATTTTAATTGATGAGTCTGGATCGCCTCAGTATTCGGTTTATTAATGTGTGGTTTAAAACTCAGTTTTGGTGCTCAGTTGCTATGTAGATAGCTGCTCGAATTTAGGTGTTCGATAATAATTTTTAAATTGTCAATCGACGCTTATTATTCCGAATCACGGATCGCTCGATTAGAAGGAATCAGTAGCGAAATTTGTTTGACCAAATGATGCAAATAAACCATGAGGGCATACGAATTTCAGGGACAAAATCCTAAAGTGAAATGACCCACTCCTTCTGAAATATAAATAATGAGCAAAATCGTTACTCATAAGACCGCCTAACTTCTAACACACTATAAAAATATTTATTAAGTCAAGACTAAGTATTGAATCTAATTTAATTGTTAGAATATTCTTAGACAGAATATATTTTTGATCTTCAAACTTGTGTTTAGAAATATAGAAGAAGTTTTAAAAATCATTGTGCAGTTTCGATATCATCATTAATAGTAAATAAATTTATATTAAATATGCCACCATAAATTATTAATGATTAGGGTTTAGCATATAAGCATTATTTAATAAAACAGATAATTATAATTGGTCAATGAGATTTTAATAAAGTAGGGACTAAACGGAACTTTTGTCCTGTCCAGTGCGGTGCTCCACCGGTCTTCAACTACGGTGGGTCCCACTCAACGACTTTTCTGCTATTTCCGCCGCCGTTTTACTTAAATACTCGCGTGTCAATAAAGTTACCACGACTACACGTGTCAACTGCTTGATGGTTGTCGTCAGAATCTTTGGGACAGCGTTTTTGTTGTCTACAAAGTTATCTCCGACCTTTGAACAATGCATTTTCAAAGTTAGGCAATAGTAAGAATAATATACGTAAGGATAAATAAATATTAATATTAATACATATTTTATAGATATTTATATCTATTTATGAATATTAATATATTTTTTATATATTATTTACGGTTAGGCAATAGTAAGTATTTTTTTAAATAAGATTTTATAGTTTATTAATTTTGTAAATATTTTATTTTTCATTCCTACACCTTCATGTGTTTAAGAGTGTGTTCAGTTGAGTATTTCTAAAACGATTTTTG
>JABCMJ010000031.1:0-37804 GCA_014822125.1 Arbutus unedo
CTACAACTCCAAGTCTCGTGATTCCCTTTCCTGCTGTTCTTCGTGGATCGATACTCTATCTTACCGCCTTACTGGTTTTCTATATCTTGAGGCAAAGATCAGTTTTAAATAAAATTAAAATACTGATTTGGCCGGCGCATCAGCGACACTTTTGCCGGTCGATCATGTAACACACACACACACACACACGCGCGCGCCCACACACACACACATATATCCATTAATTGTGCTATCTTTTGACATTCATGGCGCATATCTCATTTCATATGCACATACTGTTGACATATATTTTTCCTACTAGGCCTAATGGCTCAACCCTTCAGTCTTTCAGGTACTGCACCAAATCAATAGCGTGGAGTTGACATGCATGGATTATCATCTTTTGGAAAGCTAACCGAAGGAGTTATTTAGCATCTTTGGCAGATGTAATGTAACTTCCATTTCTTGCTTGTTTGATTTGGAATGATGAAATCTTGCAACTCTTTTGAATTATGGTTGATGTATATTGGGTCGGTATTGCCCATTTTGTCTATAACCCTATGACACTCAAATTCCTTTTTGGCATCCTATAAATGGAATATTTGGGTTTATTAGTGAGATTTGTGAGGTATGGAAATGTTATAGTACGATTCTATGTGTTGAAAATCGTGGGTGTAACACCATGGATATGATTGGAATGATCTACCCCCATGACTTGATGATCACAAATTCATTTTAGTAGTTACTCATTATTTCACTAAATGGCCGAAGCTTAGGTATTTAAAAGTGTTGATCAAATTCAAGTTAAGGAGTTTATTAACAATATTATTTGTAGGTTTGGGGCTCCCTAGACTATAACGATGGATAATGCTACTATTTTAGAAGGAAGCCTAGTCAAGACTTTTGTTATTAAACATGGGATTGTATGAATAAGCTCAATTCCATATTATGTTCAATCTAGAGGATAAACTGAATTCACCAACCAAATAATTAAAAGGGGAATTCAAAGGATGGTGTATCAAAATCCCTTGTCTTTTACTTGATACCCTATGAGCATATAGAACTTCAAAAACGACAACCACTGGCACCACCACATATGTCTTATCGTATGGTCATGATGCAATATTACCAATGGAGATTACTGTGATATCATTAGGAGTGGCCTCTCCAAATGAACTTCATGCAAGTTCATATCATCAAGGGATGAATATGAAAATGGAAAATATTAATAATGAGAGGAAAGCTAGAGTAGCTAGAAGTTACGACAAAAAAGCACATTATACAGGCTTTGATGAGGGTGGTTTAGTGTAGAAGATCATTTTACCCACTGGAGCAAAAAAATATGAATATGGTAAGTGGGAACGAAATTGGAGAGGTCCCTATCAAATTCACAAAGTACGAAAAGGAGGATCATATTATTTAAGAGAATGAAATGGAGTTGTGCAGGGAAGGAAAATAAATGGTAAGTACTTAAAAGCCATATACTCCTACAATCTGGGAATCATTTTAATCAAAAGAAAAATGTATAGTCATTACATTGAGCAATATTATAAACATGAGCATTTAGACAAGCCCAAAACTCCTCACATTCTCTCAACCCAGATAGGCTACTGAGTAGGGGATGACAAGTCAGACGAAGCATAAACAATTGGTGCATTTACATCCGTATGTTCTCTTTCCAAATAATACTATTTCTTTGTTTGGAGTTCTTCCAAGGCTTTGGATTTTTCACCATAATGAGAAGTCACGTGCAAGGGAAACTGTTTTAGAGCATCGACATTTGCTTTCTCTATACCTATCTGGTGCTTCCTACCCTCAAAACAACTGAAAGAAAGGCCAACAGGGTGGCCGGCCAATCGATGAGAGACATTTTTTCAAGCTAGGAAGCAACTTCAGAGGCATATCACTCTACCCACCCTGCTACCACAAAAGTCAACATTTTTATAATAGTGTTACAAAATAAACAATAATTTTAATAAAAAGTCGTGATATAAATTATTTAAAAATATATTATCAAAGGCCTACTTAAAAATCAAATTAAGAAGCATTTAAAAATTGTAATCAAGGTAAAAATATGATTTATTGATTTACTATTGTGTGCAAATTTACGTAGCATACTGGACACAATATGAAGAATGCAAAGACACCAATAAATTCAAATAAAATACTATATATATGGCAATACATATTAACACTGCTTACTTAAGTTAAAAATATTCAAGATTAGTGAAAAATTGGAACCATTTTAAAATGTTGAAATTCTCAGTCTTAAAACATATGCTAGAATTTAGAAAATTTAAAATTCCAAAGCAATATGTGAACAGTTCGTCAAGTTATTTATTTACACCACAATCTTCTTGATCCATATTTGAATTATGTTATTGTGTTAAATAACTGAATATAAATTATATTTTAATTCATACTGTGGAGTCTAGAATTCGAGTTAGGCTTCTTGATCGTACTTCGCGAACCCTTTAACTAAGTTTGCAAAACACTCAACACTAAGCTAGTGTCGAACGGGGTTGAGTCTCCAGTGGGCATTCCAACGATCAAGTTGAGTCTTTAAGAAGAGTAAAAACAATTTGAAAGTATGACAGTCAATGTGAGTGTATGTGTTTACCTGAAATAAGTGTGTCATTGGAGTATTTATAGAGTTAAAACCTAACTACTTGTCTGAGGCTTTGGACAAGAATGTAGTGTTGTGATCTAGGGATCACGATAATCTCACACGTGTTCCACATCTATGCGGATCAGAGGGCACGTCTGCATGTCTAATAACTACCTTCCCCACGTCTATTCCCGCAATTGTCTGAAATGTGGGGAGTACGTCTCCACGTGGCCATGCCAAGCACAGACCTTTTGGCAACATGATGGGAGGTCGAGACTTGAATAATCTTCTCTCGAAGGCGGACACTCATTGTGTAAGTAGGAGCTGAGAGATAGTGGTTGAGACTCTCTTGGCTCATCTCAGTATGCAAATTGAAAACAAATAACGTAGTTCTTGGGCCTAGCCCAACTCGGGCCCATCACAGATGGGCAAAGGATGGTCGTGAACCGAAAGCCCATTGTTGTGTGTTTCCGCCTTACTACGCATACAATTTTAACTTTTAATGATTTGAGACAGTCACTTCATAAAAAATATTGAATATGATTTGTTTGTTGAAATATATTATACAATTATACAATTATGGTAAAGTAAGATTAATTAATAAATATTAATGATAGAGGATAAAAAAATAATAGCATGGTAAGTCCAAATTCAAGCTTGTGTAATTGAAGAGAGAATGTAAGAAACAGAGTATTTAACTCCTTTATTCAAAATTTGACCAGCCCATAAATCATGGAATGGACTAATTAATAGGATTTTTAAAATTTTAGATTACCTTGTTGTTTGAACAAATTAAATTTTTAAATAGTTAAATTATAATCTATTTAAAAATTACAGGTAATGCTCCTTGTCACTAGTAAAGTTCTAGTCAGTAAGGTTTAGAGGTGAAAGGCTCTGACTATATGTTCATGATTTGTTAGCAGTTTTAGACCCGAATATCATATTTGGAATTTAAATTTTATCCGCTTAGGGAAGTATAAAATTTGAACACCCCTCTTATTATTGATATCTTATCGTTTTTCTATTTGCTCAAGTACAATTATTAATTACAAAAATACTATTATTAACATTTATACTCATATATATCATATCACCGTCCTCCAAAAATACTCAAACAATTTTTTTATAATTATTCACTAATTTACAATAAATTTCCGTCGTTCCTTTCGTAATTCTCACCGTTTTCAGTAATTCCTGCGTTACTACGTAGTATAAAGGGGGGCCGTAGATAGGATAACAGCGAAATGTGAAGGGACAATGGACACTCAAAGCTAGCAGAAGCAACCCAGTGAGCAGCTCCATTTGAGTGGCAATTAAAACATGTAAGTTATCGATGTTCCGAAATCATAGGGATTCTGCAAATTTTCATTTGTTGTGTCGAGAGTAATTCTCGGTTTTCCTGTTCGTCTATTTTTTGTTTGTGATTTTTTCTGCATTTCACTAGAGCAGCCTTAAATTCGAACTTGTTCAGGAAGAAATTCAGTTTTATCACACTAAATAAAGCAGAGCCATATTCAAACGTGAAAAGAGCAAACTTATCTGCAAGAAAGAAGGATAGAATAAAGCTGCCTAACTATAACGAGGGGGGTGGGAGCAAGAGGATATATCATATCAGTGAATTTCTGAACCACCCATCTGGGATTGAAGCAATCTTGAATACAAGTGCCTTGCAGAGTTGTCAGTTCCTTGACACAAACATGTACAGGTGCAGTCAATCTTTTCCATTTTTTCCTTTCTTCTATCCAATTGATGGCAAATTTAAACTAGTCATCCCAATCGATGCAATCCTTTACTTTTGTTCACGTTCATCATTCAGGATATGCGTTTTCTTGAATCTAAAACGGATATTATTGGAAACTGATTAGCTGGAAATTCCTGGAACTTCATCAGAGTATGTGAGTATAGAGTCTGTAAGTCTTTTTCTTGTGGGCAAGGCTAGTATGTTTTAGAGTCTCTGCTCAATTGATTCAACTATTGAAGTGTGTGAGTTGTCCTTGTGTGAAAGTATATATCTTCTCCAGAGCACCACTACACTTTGTTTTTTCCATTGTTGACTCCCGTTTCGGCCCTCCCTTCCCATGAGTTTTTCAATTGAGGCACGAGAAATTCCAGAGGCTTGCGCTCGTTGTGTGTCTCAAGGGCTCGCAAGCGCTTGGGGCACGCATGTGCTATGTGAGCGCCTTCTTTGCACAAACTGCATGAGAGCCCCTCAGCGCAGTTCCACGAAGCGCACTGAAGATGTGCAAGTGTCTATCCCATGCGCACGAGTGCTTAGGCTTTTCATTGAGAAGTTTTTCCAAACGTAACATAAATAATCTCGAGATAAAAATACATAATTTTTTCCACATTTTGGTAAGGGAAGTGACCTAGGCTCCCTCTCGAGTGAGAGGATCCCCTTTTGGGGTTTTGTGCTTGCATCAAAATATTAAGCCTTCTTTTATTCCTTTTAGCAATCTAAGTGTGGATCTGATAATGAAGAAAGGTTTCCCTTCTATTGCTTGTGTTGTCTTTTTTCAAACCCACTTTTTGCGTACAGTCTTCTCCTTCCCATGCAATACTTACCCAATTTGCATTGGAGCCGTGAAGAATGGAGATCAACACTGTGTGCTCGTGGTGGCTATGGATTTAATCAAGGAGGAGCCCGGGGAGCGAGAGGAAGTTGCAATGTTAGGTGAACCTTAGGTAATTGTTGTAGTTCTTTTTTTTCACAACTTGTTTTAGCTTTGGATTCGTAGTGTATTGAACTTTTTTTGAAGGAGGCTAGTTTATTAGGGTTGAGGCCTGTGGAGATGCCTATGGAGGCACCTATGGATCCGAATGTCAAATTTTGTGTTGATCAAGAGGAGATTTTTTCTCATCCAGACCGGTATCATCACTTAGTTGGCAAGTTGAATTACCTCACCATTGCTTGTCCTGATATCTCATGATGAGCTAGTTTATGTCAACTGCTCGTCTTCCACATTGGGAAGCTACTCTTCGCATTGTGAAGTATCGTAAGGCTCATCCTGGACGGGTTTTGTTTTACTGGTCTAATGGCCATCTGTGTGTTGAGCCTTTCCTAGTGTTGATGGGGTAGGATCACCATCCCGTGGACGATCAACGACCGGATATTGTATTTGTATTGGTGAAAATCTTGTTATCTAGAAGAGCAAAAAGCTATCGGTTGTTGCAAGATCTGGGACAAAAGCTGAGTATAAAGCTATGGCTCACACTACATGTGAGGTTGTATAGGCGCGGTCTTTACTTGAGGAGTTAGGGTTTGGTATGTAGTTGCCTATACATAGGTAATATGATAATCAAGCAACAATTCATATTGTTTCGAACTCCGTATGTTATCAGAAAACAAAGCACTGCCTTATGTTACCACATATGAGAAGATTGTTTTGAACTCCGTATGTTATCAAAAAACAAAGTATATTGAGATGAATTGTCATATTATTCAAAAAAAGGTATGGTGTGTTGGCTACTCTCTTTGTGTCTACAATAGCTCAGCTAGCTCATATTTTCATCAAAATATTGTTCAAACAACGATTTATTATGTAATAAGTTCGGCAGTTGTGATATTATTCTCTAGCTTGAGGGTGAGTGGTATATGGATTTCTATTTTGTATGTCTAGTACTAGTGTGTGAGGGGTATCTTAGTCATTACACCTTTGTACTCACACTCCCTCTCTATATCTGAATCATATGTGCATTAGAATTAATAAACAAACCATGAATACTTTTCTCAGTCTCTAATAACAGCAAAGTTTATTATTTAAAGTCAATTTCAACAAGAATTTTTTTGCATATATTATCCCTGAAAGAAGATAGAAGCAATTTTTTCTTACATTGTGAAGGTTTTCCAATCAGGTGTACCTTGCCAGGCGTTCAACTTCTGAACTTTGAAGTGGCACCTGTGTTGGACTTGCGTGTGACTCCAACAGATGAAGATTGTGTGGTTGAGTTATTGTCCTGCAAGGTGAGCTTAAAAAATTTATGTTGAACACAAGGGAGGAGATTTTTTCTTTCCTTTGTTATTTTGTTCTTTCTAGCATTAGCAGAAAATGCTAATACTCTACGCTCCAGAACACTGTAGTATTTGCTCCTAGGAAATGTTAAAATGTTGCGTATGGTAAAAATATTGTATATGGTCAAAATATTGCTGACACATGAAATGTACCTTTGTCTGCCAGAACGTAGTGAAATGCACCGCATGATACAGATGTAAAATCTTGTAAAGAAGGGTGATGATGGAGTAGTCAAAGTGGTTAGAATTATGATGAGGAACTGTAGAGGAGAAAAGAGTGCAGTCGTTCAATTAGTTAGTTACGAGGACAAGTGGCCATAAATCCGAATAGAGTACCTAAGAGGAGGGGTGGATTTGTTCTGTAAATCTGTATTTTCTTTCTTGCAACAAACAGGGTCATCACTCTGTCTTTTCCTTTTCAATAGCTATAGTTTCCATTTCACTTCATTTTCTTCTCGGTCTCTTATCAGTGGTATCAGAGCTGTCTATTCTCGGACCTGTGAGGATCAACAGAATATGATAGAGGAAATTGGTTATCAGGACACCTGGAATTAAAAGTTTTCTTTCCACATCCGTGGGACAATTCTATTAGATATGTTGTATCTTTGAATGAAAGAGAGCAATTGATTATGTTCAATTGGCAGTTTGTAGGGATCTCACAAAGTGTAGGCAATGGAGTACATTCCAAGAATACTGTGTTAGGTTCAAGGAATCGACTTCCAAAACCAGAATTTTATCTAAAGGAGTCTTGTTGGACTGCTTCATAAGGGGCCTTAATGAGGATATTAAAAGAGGTGTTCAGCCATTCCATCCTTTCACAAGGCGTCAGGCCATTGGTCTTGTCAAATACAAGAAATGAGTCTTGAAGAAGTTGAAAGGAGATCCAAGAATTCAGGTGAATAACTATAGGAATTGACAGACAAGATGCAGATGAGGGGTTGAAGTACAAGCGTGACCTGCAAGTGAGAATTGATGATTAACATTCATCAAATGAAACTTTGAGTGTTCCAAGACTGAGAAAGATAAAAAAACAAATGTGGGAAGCAAAAATGATGATGTCGAGTTTGCTTCCAAATCGGGATGGATGCAGTGGGATAAGTCTGACTCAAGTTGCAACTGATGGAAAATGATATCTGGAGAAAAAATGAGTCAAGAAGGAAGGATAGAAACTTGTGATTCATGTGCCTAGGGTGTCAATCAGATAAACGTTCCAACAAGAAACCCCAGTAACAGTAAGCTTTTCATCAAGAAACTTGATTCTTTTGTTGCCACTTCCAAATTGAAGGAAATTTTCTGCAACTTTGGAACTTTACATTCTTGCAAGGTGACTGAGAAGCACAAGAAAAAGGGCAAATGTTTTGGGTTTGTTAAGTTTGAGTCAGAGGATTCAACAATGCCGGCTTGCAATGATCTCCAGGGTACTGTCCATGAAGGAAAGAAATTGTGGTTACTCCATTTTTTAAGAAAAGTGAGAAGAATAATGCTAGTGAGGAGACAAATTGAACCAATTTGTACGTGAAAAATCTGGATGAAAATATGACAAGGGATGTCCTTCATCATAATATATTTGAATTTTGGATAGTCCACAATGTTTCGATCATGAAAGACGCTAACATAAGATCAAAGGGCTTTAGATTTGTCCACTTCAGATTGGAAGAAGAGGCTAAGAAGGCCATGGAAAGTTTGAATGGTGCACTACTAGGAGCACATAAGCTGTTTGTTAGAATGGCTCACACAAACACGAAAATGAGAGAAGTTAATAATATGATTACGTAACACAATGAGAAGGTCGTTTTCAAGAAGAACATTTTATAGTAGCTTCAAAGGCATATGCAACAATGCTGACCCTCAAGTCGCCAATCATGAAGCTACTATTTGAAGAAACAGAGACTTTGAATGAGGTTGAAGAAATGTTATGCAGCGTTCATTGGGTGAAAATGGATACTGTGAGAATGTGTTGAGTTCAAAGACCCAGTACAGTAGTGAGACCATTCAATGGAAGACCTCCACCAACAAATCAAAGGGCTTCCTCCCCTCCAACAAGGGCCACAAGCATAACTGTAGTTCTAGCCTTATGACTTCCTCATTCAAGCCTTCAAAACTATCTTCCTCATATTTGAGAGATTGAGTCTTATCGAAGCCATAAAAACTAGACCATACATAAAATAGTAGAATACTAAAAACTTATAAGAAGACAAAACCAAGTTGTGACTATGGGTCTGTGGTTCTACAAGCTTTGGGATCCCGGCAGATTTGATTCTAGGTGCAAGATAGTTCTAAAGTCACTGTAGATAAACAAGAGGAACAAATTTTTGGCCCAAAACAAAGTGATCTGAATATGATCCTTTCAATTGACAACCAACAAGAACTATACACAAGGGACTTTCAAGTTGGCCTTGCTGGTTCAGTTTTTTGCATTAAGTTCTACTCGAGTAGTGTTGTTTCAATTTTTGCTATCTTTTTTCACCTCAAGTCCTGGTGCTATATTGTGCAAAATGATCTTCTGATTCAAACTTTAGTTGCACTAAGCGGGTGCGGAGGAGCGAGAGGATATTTAATAGTCTAAGGTTGGGAGCATCTAAAGGAGTGTATGCATACATATACAAACTAATATAGATACTTTAAAATTGTTATTTTGTTTTGGTGAATATAACTAAATGTTACGTTTATACGAAATACTTGCATAAATTTGATCTAATAGTCTTCTTGTACTTTATAATTACTTTGTATTTTCTCTTGCTTGGTATCTTTTCTTTTATTTCTTTTGAGATTTATGTGCTTGAGAGGTTCGATCTTAGCTGGGAGCGGACTCCTATCTTGATGGGAGCAAGATCCCAAGGAGAGTCTAACTTAAGAGTGCGTGAGTGAGGTTCTGAGATAAATTCACCATAATAATAGAAGGATTCTGCTACTATGGTTCAAACTTGAGCCTTCAGGATAAGGCCTTTTGAAGGGGGATGGACTGATAGGGATGTGAAATCTTGTAAAGAAGGGTGATGATAGAGCAATACAAGTGATTAGAGCTGTGGTGAGCGGAACTGTAGAGGAGAATAGAGTACAGTTGTTCAGTGAGTTGGTCACTATCAGATTGTTAACCACCAACTTCTCTAAAAGCTTAAGCTGTTAGAGAGAGGGGTAACTTTATTATTTATATTCTCAACATGACTCCTTAGGTCTAACAAGATTCTCCTCCATTAGCAGGTTAAACACGTGCAAATTTTTAATGACTAGGTAAGCGGAGAGGTTCGCACACAAGATCTATTGCCTGCTCTCAAAACATATTAGATTGTTAACTACTAACTCATCTAAAAGCTTAAGCTGTTTGAGAGAAGGTAACTTAATTATTTACATTCTCAATAGTTACCAAAGCGAAGGGGTGGAATTGTTTTGTAAATTGGTATTTTCTTTCTTGAACCAAGAACATTTCCTAAACAGGGGCATTAATCTGATCTTTTCCATTTCAATAACTGTAATTTCCATTACAATCCATTTTCTTCTCGGTCCCTTATCACCACAGCTCACGTAAAATAGTACAAAACATACCCCAAAGAATGAGTTATTTCAACGCATGCTTTAGTTCAATGTATTTCTTCTTGTTAGAAGAAAAAGTTTGACAATAAAGATAATTTGACAACATCAAAGATAATTGAATTTAGTGCGAGTTTTGATAAAGTAAGAACGAGAGGTGGAGAGATTGAGAGAAGAAGGTAAGCAAGCTTCTTTTTTGTTACTAGGAAAATATACCTTTGTCTTTGCTTTTGAAATTATCACCTAGACTTCTTTTCTTTTGTTGACGATATTTATGTTAAGGTGTGAAGCTACTTTGTCAATATAATTTGCCACAGGAGCTACCCCTAAGGATAGTGCTCTCTCTTTGTGCTACTATCTTTCTTCCTTTATTTCAGATGATTTATCCTTTTTCAGTTAAATCATAGTTTTTTATGATTTTTAATTGAGCATGCAACTTTCACTGTGTTTGGATATACCAGTTCGGATCTTGTATCTACAACTTTGCGTTGGCTTTTGATATTTCATGTGAGCATGTTCTTGATGGCTTTTTCCGGAAAATTTCCAGCATAGATTTCTGTTCTTATTTATTTGGTCTGAATATGGTTGCAGTTTGAGGGTTCAGAAGTTCTGGAACGCCAGAATGACCATTTTTCAGGTACATTCTAAATGTTAAGATCTCTTCGTTTGTGCTGGTTTGCATCACTATTTCATCAATGAACAAGGTGATTGAAGGGTTTTAGGTGGCTTCATAGTCGTAGCCTAATAGTTGTATCCATTTTCATTTTTTTGTCCTCAAATTAGGGATTCCTAAAAGTTACCTACTGGAAAAGGGAGTAGTTGACGTTTACAGGGATGCTTTTATTTCTTGGTTCCCTTGTGGAATTCAGCATTCTTATTTTCGAGTCCTAAATTCATTGTGCATTCTGTAAGGCAATTATGTTATGATTGAAACAGAACATCCTAGTATTGAGTGATGAAAATTAGCTTCTATGTAAGAAAATTGCTTTTGATTCTTGGCTTTTAACATGCAGCATCAATGAGAAATCAGATCACATGGAACACAAATGATTCTGAACCATTTTTGGATGCTGATGTAAAGATGAATCTCACTCTCGAGGTTGATTCTCTCCTTCTGGTATCCCAAATTGATTGCTACTTGATAGACATTTTGAGCATTACATGGCATTCCAATGCTGTGGCTGGTCCACATTAACCAAGGCGTGCTGCTTAGTAATGTTATCGAAAGTTTGGAAGTTTCTAAGGGCATTACAAACCTTGCTTATTTCTTATCAATCAACTCAATATTAAGGCAAAGTAAATAAGCAAGTGTAGAAAAAAATTGTCCTTACCATGGACTATGATTAAGCAAAAAAGCATCAACAAGCAAGGAACCAAATGGGCCCTCGGTATCAGCTATTACGGAGTCAAACCTACAGAGCCCCTTGATAGTAGTCGATGGGGACTACTTACAAATTAGTAAAGATGTGTTGTTGCGTGCTTATCCTCTAGTGGAATCAACACAAAGTGACAATGATTAGCCAGCAAGAAACTTTAGAGGTCGTTAACCAGGGATGCAAACTCCATCGCAAAATCTGCAGATTTTCTAGTTTTGCCTACTAACAGGTGCTTTAATGAATTTCTACACATTGCATGCATTTAATTACTGTTCCCTTCATGAATTTCCATGTAATAGTTCAACTTCCATTGTTCTCTTTCTTATGTTTTTACTTCCCCGAGTCTCAGTTAAGAAGCCTGACTTACTATTTGCCTAAAAGCTCATTTGGGGAAAGGAAACTCGTAAAACTGGATTATGTTCGCTAAACTTTGGACCATCAAGTATAGAAGGACAAAACTTTGTTGCTACATAGAAGGCAATCCTATTAGGCTTCTTCTGAGTCCTCTACCCATATTCCATTATCTGGAGTTCCACTGCTGAATATCAATAAATGCGCCTTTATAGAAAAACTCAAGCTTTCAAGTTGAATTGGTTGTTCAAAGTTTGTAGGGTCTTCTCGCCAATCATCTCTTCTGTATGGAGTTTAAATTCTTCATCAGCCTAGTTCAGTGAGCTTTTTAGGTCAGATTTTTAGCAAGACATAGGCAAGTTTGAGACGTGTGCACTATCCTACAAATCAATTACGTTTTTCCCAAATCTTTCGTCAATATATTCTACTCATTTCATTCATATGATGTATTCCTATGTTAGGAAGTTTATTGTTTCTGGAATTCTGCTGCCACTTTATCCATGCTGAATGTTGGATTCATCTCATCCCTTATACACAGATTTACACAAAGCCATTTACCATGCTGCCAATATCTGCTGTTGAGGGCCCTGGGAATTTGTGAGTCATTTAACAGTAAATATTTATTGCTGATTATTTAAGTATTAGTTATTAGATTCTATTTAGTGGATGATACTTTCCGCTGTTCTATGTTAACAACAATTAGAAACGCCTGGAAAATAGCACACCAATCACCTTCAACATCGGAAACCCATAGTATTGTGTTCCCATTTGTAATTGGAAATCTCAGCCAATATTAGACGTACAATACGTATCTCATTAATTGGAAGTCTCTTTATGTTCATATGACACTTTGTTGGTGATATCGAGCCAATAACCGGATTCTGGTATCATTGTTTACAAGATGCTGCTGCTTGGCTATACTATAAGGGCTTCTTTGAGAGAGTTAACTGGAAATAAATTGTACACAAAGTGCAACTACATTAGATACTAACTGACACCCAACTTAGTCCTCCCTTACAAGAGCCTGGGAGGGGTGGCTTGAAAGCAGAACTAACCTTTTACATTATTTGAACAAGGGCTTGTCCTCAGGTTTGGACCTATAATTTCATGGTTAATAGGACAAGTTTTAATCATTGAACTGCTTGGAAACAAAGAAGTTATGACATGATAACGAGCATGGTCATCACGTGTATTCTTTCAAGTGACTCAATATTTTAAGGAAGTCATTAGTGAGTACCTGTGAATAGAAAACAACCAAGTTATCTTTTCTTTTCAAAGAAGCATAATTTCAAACAATAATTGACCACTGGGAGGTAGGCAGTATTGAAATTTCCAAAATACAGTTCTTCTATTCCCGTGTTTACCTTTGGGAGGCAAAGAGGCTCTTAATATTTCCAATATACTTTTATTCTCTTCCCATTTCTATGATTACTTTAAATTGACATTAGCCTAACACTCCATAGCATGTGGTGTTAGTTGCCAGACCAAAAATTAAGAAAAATCTTGCAGGCACATCAATTTACTGCATGATACTCTAGTTTTAAATTTTAAGTGGTCAATACTGATGGCAATACATGTTTAGGAAAGTTTTATCAGATGACGGCTAAAGAATTGTGAACTCAAAGATAGATGTATCATCCCTAGAGTTTGAAACACCATTCTCTCTTCAACAAGCTATTTTTTCCTCTAGGGGACACCCTTGTGGCATAGTTGATATTACCAACAACTTGTCTCCTTTATTTATGCATCAATATTTATTTTTTTTATCATCTTTTTGGATTATAATAGAGTTATGTTATGATCAAATAGTTAGGAAGCCAATTGTCTGTTTTCTCGGCTATTCTTGCAATGTAAGAGTTCATCCAATCCTATCCGCGGGTTAGAGTCCTTCTCATATTCATGAACTTCTTTCTGGACTAGCTACTCGTTGTGAGGTGTGGCTTGATTTGAGGGAAGGAGAAAGGAAAAGTGGGGCATAATAGTAGGTCTCAGTCCCATTCGGACACTCGAAAGTTGAACAAAATTATAGACCTACTATTTTTATATCTGGACGATGGTCAAGTTTTTTCAGATGCTCAAGACCCGAGGAAGTCCGTTCGTACAATGTTTAAGTTTGTGCGAACATGCCGTTACTAAATCAAAGTGTATTATGTTCTTTTTAGGGTTTATAAGCTTGTTTGGTGAGAGAAAGTTGTAAAATAGAGAGATATAATTGAAAGGAGATCATAGAGCTTGTAATTCTTTTTTGCTTTTGGTGATTCCATTTGAACCCAAAATAGTTCTCTGTAGCCCCATAATTTTTAATGTTTTTTAGTTCCAAGTTTAACCTTCCATAAAATGACAAATATGGGCAATAACGAAAATATTATACGATAAAAGTTTTCTATACAAACCCAAATCCAGTCACCAAATTTAAACTTTTCTTGAACTTCTCTCTCGCATAATAGACTATAGTTCATAAGTTCAAATGTTTGGCAGATTGGTTCAGAAATCTTTAAGTTATTTGATATGAAAATCATACCTAGCAAAGACTGTGATATGAATAAGGTTAGTTTGACATGAGAATACACTTTCAAGAATACAATGTTCGAACTTGTGATAGTTGAAAATTGCAAAATCACGTTTGAGTACACAGATCTAAACAATCGGTACTTGTTCGAATTTGTGGATCCGAACAATTCAACTTAGTACAAATATGAAAATCTAAACAATGTCTAAATGTTTAGATACAAAGAACCGAACAATTTGTTCAATTATGAAGTTCTAAACTAAAGGTTTCACTACCTTTTTTCCATTCTGAAACAAGATTCTTCTTCCACCGAATGTTAAGGGTGTATCATTTGACATGCTAAGGAAGTATCATCTGGTGGTGACTGTAATGTGTAAATAAGACCAAGATATATGAGCACAGGCGAGGGTGGACAGGTGCAAGTTAGTAGAGATTAGACTCGATTAATGACATAATAAAATTATTGCGTTGGTGTCATTACTTATTGTCTTACTATTTTTTTGACGATAAGTTTTAATGGGTTTAGCATTGGCCTTTAATTTAGATTTATTCGAACAATAAAAATAGGTTTAGATCAAAATGGTGTACAGACATGTAAACCCGGATATAGAAAGTTTGTATGAAACTACAAAAATGAACAGAAAACATTTGCATGAGGGTGTGTTCGTTTACTTGTTTAGGAAATTTTTTTCCTAATAAGTTTCTAGAAAAAGTGTCCCAAACATTTTTACTTTTTTTCCAAACAATTTCATCTCTCTATAAAAGAAGAGAGAGAAAGAGACACCTCGAAAATGTCAAAAAAATTTAACTCTCAAATTTTTTCTGAAACACTTACACCAAACATCTCAGAGTTTTTTTTCTCAAAAATCGTTTAAGAAACACTCAACCAAACACACCTGAATCTGTATAAGCAGTGAACATAAACTTAACAGAGTGGGCACCTGTATGCGGTTAAATGCAGAGTTGCTAAAGGTATTGTGAGCATAACCAGTTAACACGACAAGTTTTCTCATCACTGTCTCCATCATGGGTCATTCATTTCAAAATCCCACAAGTGGTTTGGTCGGGTGAACCAGTTTATTTGTTGGATTTTAAATTTTTGGTTGTCATGCTTATGTGCATGTGAGGATGTATAATGGTCTAAGCTTGATCTGAAGTCAAGTTATGAAAAAGGTGTCAGAAGATATACAGGCTCCGGCATCCAATGACACAAGAAGGCGATCATTAGAGATGTTGTGTATGATGAGATGCTTATGTTGAATTGGAACGAGGAGACAAAATCTAGTGGTCCGAGGGAGGAAACCATAGTCGAGGTGGAGCTTGAGGAATCCGTAGTGAACTTGGTTTCATGCAGGACAATAGCGTTGCTGCATTATGACAGTCAGAGTGTGATTTACTTGGCCAAGAACTAGGTATACTGCGCAAGGACAAAGCATACTGATGTGTGGTATTACAGGATTTGGGAGTGGTTGACGTCAGGGAATCTATCTTTGTCCAAGATTTATACTAATGAGAATGTGTTTGATTTGGTGATGAAGCCGATTACTCAAGACAAGTTGGAGCAATGTTTGGACTTGCTTCATGTTCTCTTGCTGACTGAGGTTGGAAGGTGAAGCATTCATATGCGCAAAAGGAGTGTAATTAGCAGCATCTACAAAGATTTCTTCAGGATGGGTTTGGAATTACAGCCAATGTGGAGATAAGTCGTGATGTGTGCAAAAGGAGCAAAAATAGCATATGGCGTCCAGACGGTCCTCAGTCCCGTCCGGACACCCAAAAGCTGAACTTGGACCTGTTTTTCCCATCCGAACGGTGGTCAAGTCCGTCCATATGCTCGGGACATGCAAAGTTCGTCCTAAGGGGTGGTTAAGTCCGTTTGAACGCGCTGTAACTCTATAAATGCATATTTGGTTTGATATAGGATTTATAAGCTTGTTTTGGTGAGAGAAATTTGTAAAACAGAGGGATACAAATGAGAAGAGATTGAAGAGCTTGTAATCCTTATTGATTACAGGGGATTAATCCTTCTCTTTGTCCCACGGAGTAGATACACAGACTGTGTGTCGAATCACGTAAATCTTGCATTCTTGTATTTGTTTCTATGCTTGCCTTGATTTTGCTCATTTTTATTCTTCGTTATTATGTTGTGCATTCCACATAAGCATAACACTCCTTCATGATAGTTTACTCTAAACAACATAATGAGCCTGCAGCCTGCTTTCAGGCTGTGTAATGATCCCATTTACCATTGTGCAAATTATCTGATTATTTTTAATTGTTTATATCACATCATCATAATATTTGAAAATTATCTCTTCCTTTTCTACTCTACCAGTGTAAAAACTGTTGCCTACATTCTATTTGACAGCTTATTGTTTTGACTTGCAGAATGTTTCAAACTCTGTTGGACAGGCTTGTACCATTACTCCTGCGACGATTACAAGAAAGTTATGACAAATGGGTTCAACAACAGTTAAACTAGTTACCATGAATTAGGTCCAAGATATTGCTGTATGTTCTTCAATGCTTTAAAATCCATGAGGTCACAGCACAAAATTCCAGATGCTAACTGTTTGAGTTTGTTGTCCTTCACACCAAGATCTAATTGGTATTGAAATCCAAATTGTACCATCTGAATGACTCCTCTTATCATGGAAAGTTGGTATTCTTGTTTAGTCAACATGTATGAACTTAAATGATAACTGTGTCAGCATATAATGAAATTTATTGTGGGTAAAGGGAAGATTGGGAAGGATCTGAATTGAGAGCCCAATTGGTGAAAATTTTAGGCAGGTCTTCCCACTTTCCGAACAAGTTCAATTAGGGACACTAATGAAAAAATGGATTGAAATTTGGTTTTGGTTGTTGAGAGCAAGAAGCTAGTTTGAATATAAACATAGTTGTAAAAGGTGTGCCTAGGCACGAGGCGCGTTGAGGTGCAGGTATGGCACCTTGGGGAAACTGGGGCAAGTAGATTGCAAAGAGGCGCAGAGGTGCTTGCCTCTTTTAAATCAGATGAGATTCAATCTCAGCAGTTGAAATGGAGCAGTTAAGAGAAAGAGGGTTCTACATATACTAAAGCCTATATGGCATACCTCTGATCGAAGACTCATCAAGGGCCATGAACATATCGAAACCCTAAACTATCAATTTTTTGGGACAACGTGTAAGCAACCATCAATGCGTGTCCGTTTGCTGGTTCAATCTCTCTCTTGGTTGACTTCTCTCTCGTTCAATTGGTTGCTGGTTCCACCATCAAAGATTCATGGCTAGTTGTTTTTCCATGGAGTTTCCTGATTTTGATATCTGCTACTTTGATTAATTGATTTATTGTGAAAATTTTGATGCATCAGTAAAGGCTGTTTGTGGTAGATAATTTGACATTCATAGATGTTTTTGTCTTTTTAAATGGTAAGACTTCCTAAATTCTTTGACTCAGTGTTTGTTATTTGAAAGCATTTCTGTATGCTATTTTTGCTATTTATTCTCACTTAGGTGCGCCTTGCTTCACTAAGGCCTGGACCTCGCCTTAAGTGCAGAACCAACTGACCTTTGTGCTTCGGTGTGCCTCTTGCCCTGAATAACCATCGATGCAAGCTATCCTAGTTCCATTAGGGAGCTTGATGACGGGATAAAGTTCGTTGATCTTCATTACACAGTCTTGAATTAATATGTTTCCGCTTTATATTCCATTACAGAGCAGCAACATTTTATTCACAGATTTTTTTGGCCCTTTTTCTACATACATGAATTTCTGATAATGTTAGTTAGTCTACAAATAATCTGATTTTTATTGCATTCCGAGTAGAATCCTACTTTCGCTACAAATAATCTGATTTTTATTGGTTTGTCAAAGGATTCATGAGAATAGTACACTTTTTGGCTAGAAATGCCTAACATCATTATCTTAGCCTCACGATAAGGGCTGTCGGCGATAGAGCTCAAGTAAAAGGAGCATCTACCAGTAATTTTTCGTATGCTTGGTATTTCTAATTCACATTACTTTCCAGATGCATTAAAATTGAACTTCCATATTTCCTTATCAACTTGACTATGTTAAGGTCCATGAAATTAATGCAGAATGTTTCAGACAATCGAACTGAATCTATGACAAATCATGACTTAAAACTTAACAAGTGTTGTGTATTCAGATGCTGTGGTTTTGGCTGTGCCAAGCAGACAGGTATGATTCTGGTAAGAACCTCACTATCCCAATCTGTAGCCATATCACTCCCTTTTGTACTTTTGGATGGTTTTTCCTCTCTTGCTTTGTTCGTGGAAGATTTGGCAGATGCTGGTGATAAATGAGGTTTTTGTGTAATATATCTTCCATGTTGCAGATAGGATCGATACTGAGAGAATACAACTAGGCTATTTATTATTTAGTACTATCTATAAGTTATACCTAGTGTTTCATCTCATTCATTTTTAAAGGTTAAGTTTTAGTCCTATTTTTTCAAAAATACCCAAATTATCTTGATATGTAAATTGTCACTCAACCTTTAAAACAAGGGATACACTCACTGCTTTTTTGTATCAGTTTGGACACATCTAGTAACTAAGATCATAGGATGGAGTTTTGAAAAAACGTCAACTGGGTTTTTGCATCTCGCTGACAACAATGATCTAGGGTTCTACTGTCGACGGACTACGGCCGCAGGTGCCGGATTTTCGCGTCTGACCTACTGAGTTATAGAGTTATCGTGTTAGACCGACTAGAACATGCTACGCGGCATTACAGTTGATGGGATGAAAATCTAGAATATACATCTAATATTGTTTGGCCCCTCTTGTAGTTTTTTAAATGATATGGTAAATTCTTGTTGTTGTCTATGGTATATTTGTTTTATTCGACATGGTAAATTTGAAAAGATTATGGTAAATTCGGAAAAATAGCCTAAGTTCTTGCATTTAAAGGGATCCGTATTTTCTTATTCTTTTTTTGATGGTTGGTTTAATAAGGTTAATGATAAATTTGTAGTTCTTTTCTACACGCGATGATAATTTTACTATCTTCTACAGTTGTGTAGATAAATTTGCTTATCTAATGGTTTAAATTGTTGTAAAAGTTTTTGTTCTTTTTCGATGGTAAATTTGCAGGAATCGCTTCAAAATATATTCACTGGAATCTTAAACACATTTACCAAAATTTGTTAACATTCCTAAACTTGTTATAGTGACTGTTTATTGAAACACATTGCACTAAAATCGGACTCGGGGTTTATTTGTAGACGATCAACATAAACAATTCAACATGGTAAATTTGAAGGGATTATGGTAAATTCGAAAAAATTACAATTAACCTCATCTAAACAATAAGTACTTCAAGATTTGGATTTATTCGTAGACGATCAGCATAAATAATTCGACATGGTAAATTTGAAAAGATTAAGGTAATTTCGAGCAAGTTACGAGGAACCTCATTTAAACAGTACGTACTTCAAGATCCAGATTTATTCATAGATGGTCAAAATAAACAATTGGACATGACAAATTTGAAAGGATTATGGTACATTTGAAAAAATAGCCTAAGTTCTTGCAAAACATGATAAATTGTTGCAGAACTCCATCGTATATTTGCAGATCATTTTTTTGGATTCTAGCGATATTCTTAAGATTGTGTTTAAGATTTCGGTGAGTATCTTGAGGATTCTAGTGATATTAAGGTTCACTAAAAATTATTTACCATATTCGATTTCATAGTTCAAGCCTAGTTTACTGTTATTATTTTCTACCTACCAAATCAAGAGTTATGTGTTTTCACTAAAGAAAAGATAAAAGGGTAAATTAAACTCAAAATTAATGGCAAAAATGTCAATTAATGTAAAAATTGGATGGAATCATAAATTCCAAAAGCTAATAAGATAAAAACTTACGTCACTTGGTCTCATAGGATCCTGATTTAAATTACTCATATAACGTTTACAAGCTAAGAAAATTTAAGGAAAAATACAACAGATCCAAAATATTGACCGAGACAATTTGTTAGAAATACATCAAGCTTGAAAATTTGCATGTGATAAAGCGCCCATTAATTTACTATTATTTAATTTTGATTCAATTAATTATTTAATTTACTTTATGATCTAATCTATATAATAAGAAAACAAATAAATAACAAAAGAAAACATAACATACGGATATATATGGAAATTTTCAAGGAGCGATCAAAAATCATAGGCAATATGTAAGCATTATACTCAAATCGCAAAATAATAGAATTTTTTGCAATCAAACCCAGACTATTCTATGTTAATTTAGAGTTTCTTCGTTGACTCCTCGTCATCTATTCTGATAGATGCTCTTTTAAGATTTGATTTCTCGAACTTATGATATGTAGGACTCCTCTTCAAATCATCCTTCAAGATTATTTTGAACTTTTTCAGAAAGCTATGTAAGATTTAGAAGTTAAAGAACTTAATTATTCATAGACGTTTAATCAACAAGACGAGTCTTTAGCTTATAAGCACTCTCAAAATTTCACCCACACAATATAAAACAAACAAATCAAAGTTTTTTTTCGTCTAGAATTGCTTTGTATGTGGTGGGACGCTTAGCACCTATTTACAGAATTTTATGAATTTTGTAAGCTCATTTGAGCAGTTCTCAGCTCGCTCAAGTGTCAAAATGATTCTCGCAATTCTCGGAACATGTTGGAATTTCTATGCAAAAAACAACAGCTCAAAGCTCCAGACATGCTGAAATTTCTATATAAAAAACAACAGCTCGCTCGAGCACCTTCTAGTTCATTTAAGCAGTCTTCTTGGTTTTTCTGAATTTGATTGAATTGCTGAGATTAAATTCGATTTGCTTCCAAATTCAACAATCCTAGGTCAACGTTGATTTGCTTCCAAACCTGATCATTACCAAGCGTAGGCTCTCCTGGAGGACAAATACCGTCCAAAAACTTTCAAACAAAAATATATCTTTTTGTATAATCCCAACCAATATGAATTTTTTTTATGAAAATTCACCATGAATCCAATGTCAAACATCATGTAAGCTTTTGAGTGAAATTAATTTTTCTTCATATCTTGTCATAAAAATATCATCAACAATTCAATGTTTTTTTCATGAATAAATTTTAAATATATCAGGACAATCAGAGAACATGTTCATGAATTTAATGAAATGTGTCAAGGTGTGTGTGTGTGTCAAAGTTATCAATTTCGTATCGGCGAGCGTATCGATTTTGT
The DNA here is from genome assembly GCA_014822125.1 of Arbutus unedo. NCBI lineage: Eukaryota > Viridiplantae > Streptophyta > Magnoliopsida > Ericales > Ericaceae > Arbutus > Arbutus unedo. Next base: position 21,557 of record JABCMJ010000031.1, read on the forward strand.
TATTGGTACGGTACATACCGGTATCGATACACACCGGTGCACAGTTTTAGATTTATCGTTGAAGTATAATATAAAATTTTCTGTGTGTGCGAATGTGTGTGTGTGATGACCATCCCGATATAGGGATGATCAATGACCGGCCAATGAGTTCAACTCACAAAGCGACTAAATGAGTTTTGGAATTTTTACCTGTCATTCATCCATAATCTTGAAAGATTCTTAGAGTGCGCGAAAGCATGTAAAGTAGTCTAACTAACAAACTTAAGGACATGCAAAGTGCTAATATCACTAAAACCCACAAAGTTACAATATGCAATATGTTATCGGTCCTAACATGGCATATTTCACATATAACATGATAGTTACTAACTTATTTGGTACATCTTAGCTTCTTAGAGCAAAAGGCCAAACAATCATACTTGAGCTTCCATAAGCCCTAATGCCTCTTGTCTCGTTACTTGATATGTTGTTTAACAACATCATTAGCATAACGCTAGTACAAATCAAGATATACAAGTCTTACAGGTTTGCCATGACTTAATCTCATTATAAACATTTTATTAGCATGTCAACAATGTTCATAAATTGGTCCATGATCCGTAGCTGAGGACATGACAAACAATTCATAGTTTTCATAACCCATGGGTTATCAGCATATGATTCAACAACCCAATATGCTTTGCAACAGAATCAACAAACCAATGGTGTATGCCAAAATTGATAAAGGGAGCGACCCTTGCATAACAATTCGGAATTGGCATGACATCATTCGATGCCAGTTAATTGTGGAACCCAGTCTTATCACAAACCACTACTTGTCACACCCCCAGCGATTAGGAAATCACCATATTTTATATGATGTTAATATATGATCATCTTTAATAAGGTCATCAATTTATAACATAGTATTACATGTTAATCAATTATGTGTCGTGCATAAGTATAGTTTCAATATAAATAACCATTAACAGAATTTAGTAAATTCACATGCTTGGTCACGTTTATAAACATACAAATAGGACAAGCATAGCAAGACTCACCTCATGTTGCATTATGTAGTCTAATGATTTGCACGGACTACGATATAACGATTGATTCCTATAATAAGGAATGTGAGTATCTAACAACTTATTTCTAGTTTTCAATACATCGGCGTTGACGTTTTATGCTCAAACCACCTCAAGATATTAAATGCATGGATCACACTAGACCTACCAATGTCCTCAAGTGAATGTATATAGGTTGAGGTGGTTACGGAGTAAAAAATGGAGGTTTCCAAGTCTCAAATTATTGAAGTACAAAACTAAACAGCTTTCCTGAAATTTACCTCAAGGGAAATTAGTGTGAAACCCCAACCATCTCATGTCAAAAGTTCATCAAATTTAACAGCACACTAGTTTAGAATGTTAGGAACATATTCTATGAAGACCACAATGCTTCCATTGGCATTTAAATAGGTGAAAACCCCAAAATTGGTCCAGAACGGATAGTTTCTACGAAAATCTTAATTTAAGGAGTTATAGATGTCCAAACGAGTTGGTTCTAATTGGTAATGAAAAATAACATATCAAGGTACATTTGTACCAAATTTGGGATCAATCTAAGGTTCATATCATTTTGGGGCTCAAAATCAAGTTCGGGGTCAAAACTGTTCAGTCTGGTAGCCAATCCGGATCCGTGACCGGATGTGTCGCAAAATGAGTTTCAGGTCATCATTTCTTATGGTTTCTTGCTCTAACCTCAAATACCTTCTGATATTTAACAAATAGGATCAAATTAGGTCTATATTAGTCCTAAAATCGAAGAATTGCAAGAGATTTGCTTACCTATATGTGGACCTTGGAGGTTCACTATAAAACTTCTGTTGAAGAAGAAGCTACTGGATGATGAAGAACAAACGATGTAGCTCCTCCCTTTCTCTAGCTCTTTGAATTTTTGGCTGAATGAACAAAATCAATGATGTTAATTGAGTTTAAATAGACAACAGATGTAAATAGGAGGTGGCAAGAAGCTCCTCTGTGTCAAACACTAGGAAAATAGACATGCAAATATCTATGTCATAACTTATCTCATGCCTCAAAGAGAAATCCATCCCATGTGCCTTGGTCCTCCTCCCTTACGTTACAACATTCCCACTAAGCATGCCTTGCTCATTTATCATCTGATCCAACTATGAAATTTCGTACACAAATAAAAATAAAGACCTTGACCATTTTTTGATTCCTAATTAAAAAAACAAATTAACGTCGAATTAACCAAATTAATCTCATTTTAACTATTAAAATTACAATCTGCTTATCCTACATGTGCTTTCGGGGCCAAGGCAGTTTCACTCATGGCGAGCCTTCTCAAGCAGCTGCTTATACTCCTTCATATTCACGACTAATGGTAGCAACATAGTGTGGATGCTTTTCACATCCGATCCACTTATTCTGCCTGCGTTCGATCACTCTCAGCATTCCCAAACACAACGAGCTCCTCTGTTGCGACAGCAGCAGCTGTGAAACCTATTCGTGAGAGATCGGATCTTCTTACGGCAAGGGAGGATCATCCTGTTAGAAAGAAAGGAAGAGTGGAATTCCCAACCATTCAATCAATACCAATAGAAGAGAGGATAGAAGGAGTCGACCAAATGGAGGCAGAACCCCCTTGTATAGGTTGGTATAGATTGGGCGCTAGTGCACTAATGTAATATTAATTAAGGGCTTTTTCAGGGCTTGGGTACGAGAACAAAATTGGAAGAAATAAGGGTCGAAGTTTAGACTACTCACAGTAGTTCTACTTATAGAAAAGATCATTAGAGAGGAGACAACCCATTTATGATTCTAGTTTAAAATTGATAAAAAATGCCTTTCATTTATCTTTGAAGGCCTTTGTGTCCTACTTATACTCCAAATCAAAAAAATATAAGACTGTTTCATTATGGTGGTATAACCCTTCATCAGGACCTATCAAAGGTCCCTAACCGAGCTTTTTTGCTTAAGGGAGTTGGCTGTAGAATCGACATCTGGAGGCTTGGATCCCCTAGGAACAATGAAAAAAAAAATGATATCTCAGTAACGAAAACTATAAGGGGTTGTATTGGCGAGATCCAACGGCGAACAATTGCCAAAAAGAAAAACTGCCTGGAAGTCCGCTACGACAGTTAGGAAAGTTTCTTTGGATAGAAGGAAGGGTAAGAGAAGACAGGAAATTGTTGGATTTCCTTGACTTTCTTTGAGACCAATTTGACGGGCCTTCGCTTGCAGAAGAATTGGGTTGTAATAGTGAAGCCAACTCTTTACATAACATAAAGGAGCAACCGATGCCAACGGGTGGAGCTAAGCTAACAAGGCCTCTTATTCGGAAGGAATCCGCTGACAACGAGCTCCGTGCTCAAAGATGCCATAGAAGCACTTTTATCACGTGTTTAGCAAGCTTTGAGTAAGAAGGTGACGACTCGGACTGTTTTTGCTTCAAAAATATGAGTTCAAACTCTAATCGTGGAGCAACAAGGTGATAAGGCGGTACTATGGAAAGCAATACAAATCCCATTGTTAGTCATAACTCGAAAGGTAGTCAAAACCTTTCATTCTGACCAAGTGAAAAGAAGGCCTTTCCAAGGAAGGTGGTTAAAGTACTCGCGTCGTACTTAGCTCGGAGCTCCTCGTTCTTAGCGGGCAATTCTGTTACCGCAGGCAGCCCAGACTACATCAGACGGTCTTTGCCAGTAGTTCCATCCATGACATTATATCTTGGGCAATCACTCTTTTGGACATTTTAGATTCTTTCAAGGAGCCAAGCCAAGTAAAGCATGCTTTGCAAGCCGCGAAGAGCAAGCGCTATGAAAGCAACAACAATCCCTACCTACCCCAAGTCCATCCCTGGGAAAAACTGACGAGGAGTGAGTTAATAAAAAGGACTCTTTCAAACCTTTCTTCGGGTTCCTGCTTCTTTGCTCGGTGACGAGGCAGTGGTATTGTCGTATTCTTCTAGCTTGGATCAATTGGATCTGGCTTGAACGCAAGCAATGGTTGGCTAGACTGCTCGATTAGAGGATTGGCTTAGCTTATTGCGAATTATTGTTCTTCATTTGCCTTAGTTGTGTGTGGGGTCAACGGAGACACTTGCACTTACTGATCATACATACTCACCTTACTCCTCAATCCGTACTTCACTCACTGACTCATTCATCAGTAGTTGGAGCCGGGTAATGTTACGGCGAGGCCTCACTAGGCTGGTAGTTATTAGGTCCTCTCAAACGGCGAGCAGCGAGGCTTACACAAAATGGGAAAAGTGCATCTCATATAGCTGCAATTTCCATGAATTGATTTTCCCTTCGTAAACCTACGATCAAAATGAGAAAAGTGCATCTCATATAGCTGTGAAATGACGGATTTGGATGTCCATGAGAAATCCACGCTTCGTAAAAGGGGGAGAAGCTTTCGAGGATAGCAAGAAAAAGGACATAGGTTCAAAAAGAAGGGAAGTAATAAGGTCAAGACTGCAGCTCTGATCACCAGAAAAACTCTTGACGGAACTCATTTTCGCTTTTCTCCTGGGATTTTTAATACATCAATTGCCCAAATTCAAGCTAAAATCTAGCCAAGCCCTTGCCCTTGAGAGCTAGGATCAATTGGCAATCTACTCTTTAGGAGATATATCCAGGTGTATCTAGCACAGTCATCAATAAAGGAAATAGAATAATGAAATTGGCAAGCTATGGAGGACATGAATAGATGTGTTAGTGTGTTGACATGCCTTGTTGCCTTATCGGGTAACGTTGGTGACGGTAACGGCGGGCATGTGATGGTGACAGTGAATGAGACACCTTGTGTGCACGTGCCGAAACTACGTGCTTATGGTGGTGCTCGTGATGCAAAGGAACTAGAAAACTTTCTCTTTCATATGGAATAGTATTTCAGGGCTGTGAAGGCTGAAGACGATCAGAATGTATCGATGGCTACAATGTACTTGCATAGGTAGCGGGCATTCCAGGAAGATATGGCTTCGCCAAAAAGCCGTATCTAAAGGTGACAAAGTGAGTACCTTGCACGATATGCCTTTTTGGCCTACGCTTGCAGGGATCCACCTCTATATCAGAAGTCATTAGAAGGGGAAGCACTCAAGTGGAACTAATCTCTCCCCCTTGATGCTCTATGTAGTTTTGATGATGTGATTGACAGATTCACCAGCCAATAGTTACACCAGGTGGAACATCCCCCAATTTTTGTGATTTGGTGAATGAAAAAATGCAGCCCCGACAAAAATAGGATCTAATTGAAGAACAAAAAGCACTCAAGTCAATACCTTTCCATTTTTTATTATTAAAGAAAAATATGCTATCTTTGTTTGGTACTAAAAGAAAAGCTTGCATATCTAGCAGAAGGCCCCCCCATCACCCGCAGAACTCTCATTCAGGATCTCACAATATATGTATATGACATACAAAATAAAATTTATGACTTAAATTTTCCCTCTTAGCCACAGTTGTCAACTGCTATGATTATAGCCTAAAATCATGATTCTAGCCTCTAGACCTCCTTTTTTGCTTTACTCGTTTCCTCTCTTATGACTCTTGTGGCTTGTACCTTCCCACCTTCTCTCTCTCTCTCTCTCTATTTCAATTCTCTTCCACGCTGTTACAACTCAGTCCTCTCTATGATACAACTCTATCACGTCAACATGTATCTCACAACCGCCACTCTCTATCTATCTCACGAACGCCCCCTCCCCCCTTCTCTCTCTCTCTAATGGACTGTTATCTTTCTTATCGTCTCGCACGCAACACCAAACGAAGAAAAAAATACCGATCGAGATACGGTACACCGCTGGAACTATCAAAATTGACCAGAGCTGCCGGTAACTTCACCGGAATGGTATACCCTCACATATGTCCCATTTTGGCTTTGGTATGGGATATATCACCCGGTACTGGGCTGTACAGTCCAGGATTAATAACTTTGGTGTGTGTGCATCATAGAAACAAATTACATGAATCAATCCTATTTGGAATACTAACGACGAAGAAGAATCGATCAAGATATCATGTCGCGAAATCCAAATATATCGAACTTGAGGGAGCTCATGAAGCAGAGGGACAAAGATGCTGCTCAAGATAAAAACAAAACTGGGTCGTTAGAGGCCAAGAAGCAGGCTAGACCTGTCGAGTCCAAGAGAAAAGCTAACGCTACAGATAATATGGCGATTGCTTCTGTGCCGACCAGTGGCACTTTTGAAGAAGTCACTAACCCCTCAAGAAAACAACTGAAGAAAACATATGTTGTTGACTCCTCTAAGTCCAAAAGGAAGTCCAGAGTCAGCAAGAAAGCCAATCCTTGGGCCCCTTCTCTACTAATTAATAGGCATACCCCCATTACCGTGGCCGATACTGCTAGTGATTTGGGCATTGCCTAGACCTTGGCCGACATGATGTTGCTGCCAAGAGATGTTGAACCCCATAGCGAGTCTGACAATCGCCCCTTGATGCGCACTACTATTACCCACAGTATTTTTGTAAGTATTTGCCTCATTTGTGGCATGGCTCGCCATTCTGTTCGTGTCTTAAGATATGTCTTATTTGTATAGGCCATTCAGAAGACCATGCTCTGTCTTGGTCAGAGCCAAGATCACGAGACACGACTGCTTTTGGCTGAATCCAAACTTTGTGACTAGAAGCTGAAATTTGCTAAGGCTCATGACAAGGCTAAGGCTCATAAGAAGAAAGCTCAAAAAGACACTCTGAGAGCTGATACTCTGGGATATCAACTCGTAGCGGAGAAGAAGAAGTCCATCGATCTTCTTGTGGAAATCGCCAACCTCAAATCTCAATATTCAGAGGAACTTTCCAAACTCCAAACCGAGGCTCACAAGTGAAGTATGGACAAAGTTGCTGATAATTTTCTGAAGTATCAGATTCCCGATCTGCAGGAGGATTTTATTGCGACTGGTTGGAGGCCCGCTATGAGGGCTTGCAAAATTCTCAAAGATTCTCTCCTCTTCAAGGAAGTGCCTCATTCTTCTGAGTTTGCAATTGAAGCACCAACTGTTGATGAAGTTGGGATGGCTAAAGGCGATGCCGAGGTGACTAACCTTGCAACTGATGATCCAAAGATTTCTGAGGAGGTTGCCATAGGGGAAAAGAGTATTCTTGCCGATGTTTTTGCTGACGTCTAACTTCTTCTTTCTATAAATAAAGTTGTTGGTTGTTTGTTTGCTGTTTTAAAACGGCATCAGTTGCCAAACTTTTTTTTTATTCTGATCATGTTTGGAATGCTATGATCTATATCTGTTTTTAATATAGTCTTTTGTTGACCCTTCGTGTTGAAACTCGTTTCCTATTCTGAAACTTCAATTGGGAATTTAGTGTTTTTCAAATACTTTCTGGGTTACTGCTGCTAGGCTCTAGCCTAGGGTGTCTTTATGGTGATTGGGCATGTGGTCGAACAGTCCTTGAAGTTTTTCTCAAACTTTACATTTAGAAAACTTTTCTCAAGTTTTGTATTTATAAAACTTTATGTTAAAGTTTTATGCTTGGTTAGTACCTCTGAAGGTATTTCTGCTAGGCCCTGGCCCAAAATACTTTGTAATGACTGGGCACGTTGCCGAACAATCATGAAACTTTTCTCAAGTTTATACTTAGAAATGTTTCTCAAGTTTTTACATGGAAAACTTCGCTGAAAGTTTTATGCTGGGGCTACCCTTCTCAAGGTATCCCTGCTAGGTTCCTACCTAGAAATTTGAAACTTTTCTCAAGTTTATACTAAAAAAAATTTCTCAAGTTTTGTTTGTCTTTTCTTTATTCGGGATTTCTCATCCTTGCTTAGGGTTCTTTTTCTTTTCTGAAATTTCTCATCCTTTACTTTGGTTCTTGTATTAGGGAGGTGTACCTTGCCCCCTAGTGAGGAGGTGAAGGTTTGGGGCATTCACTGCCTTATTGAAGTAGTGTAACACGTGAAGCATGTAATGAAAAATTACTGTAATCTTTATTCATAACAAGGTGTTTTGAAAAAAACGAATAACTAAAGTAAACAAGCAATTACTTAAACAAATTCTTGAGGTTGGAGATGTTCTAGATCCTTGGGACCTCTTTGTCATTGAGATCTTGTAGTTTGTATGCTCTTTTTCCTAGTTGACCGATGACTTTGTAGAGGCCTTCCTAGTTGGCCCCAAGCTTGTTATCTGCGAGGTCTTTTGTATTTCCCATGACTTTTTTTGAGAACCAAATCACCGAGCTCAAATTCTCTTTGATGGACTTGTTTGTTGTATGACTTCAACAACGTAGCTCGATAGGAAGCCAGTCTTGTCATTGCTCGCTCCCTCTTCTCTTCGGCTAAGTCAAGTTCTATGGCCAGAGCATGATCATTTTTTCCTTGTTTGATGAGTTTTGTTCGGTTAATTGGGAGGCCTACTTCTAATGGGATGACGGCCTCTATGCTATATGCGAGGTAGTATGGTGTTACCCCTGTGGAGCTTCTTAGTGTTGTCCTATATGCTGATAGGACTAGGGGTAGTTCTTCCACCCATTTTTTCTTTGCTTTTTTTTTTCTAGCCGTTTCTTGATGCCTTCCAATATAGTCTTATTGGATGCTTTTGCTTGCCCATTACATTGTAGATATGCCACAGAGGCATAATAATTTTTTATTTTGTATTGGGAGTAGAAGGCTTTGAAAATATCTTGAAACTGGGTCCCATTGTGTAATACCCCGACCCGATTTCATTATTTAAATTTAGAAATAGCACGGATAATTACGATTATCACGTAATTTATTTTTATTTTTATTGTTTGATTTAGAAAATTTGATTTCGGGATGTACGATCATTATAAACGTTAAATTTTAGGACGTTTTGAGATGTCACACCTCATAACGAACAATCGCATGACAAATTCGAGCACGCCATAATAATTCTCATATTTTTCTGAGTTCCCTGGTCCATTTTCATATTTTTCAAAAATTTGTACCGAAACAATTTCTTGGGATAGCGTAGCATTTTGCACTCGCACACGCGATCAAATCCTTGACCAATGAAAATCCATAAAGTCAAAAACAAATCTCATTTTTCCTTAAGACAAGGAGAATAAATCTCTCTTGTCATTATTATTACATTTATTTTTGTATTAATTTTCTTTTTCTAAATTCTTTATATAACATGCAAACTCATGTTAATGTGCATTTTTTCTCTTTATTTTCCCTTCCCTCCCATAGCCTCTCTCTCTCTCTCTCCTTGTAATACCAGTTCTACTCTTACTTTCACTCTTACTTCCACTTCATCTTCTTCTCCTTTAAAATTTTTTTCTATTACCTCTTTCTACCATTATACCACCACCACCCTACATCACCATTTATACTAGGACACGCTGGAGTTTTGTCTAGACTGCCGTATTCGTAGTTTGAGCCACCATTTTCGGCCACAAAGTTTTCCGGTAAGAAAAGAGGTATAAACGCATATTTTTATGTAAGTTTGAATTATTAGATCTTAGTGTTTTAAATAGTTTAATTTAGATTTTATTGTTTGAAATCATAGTTGGACACTTAGTCTTCGAAATAGGCAGAATTGATTGACCCTCGGACCATTAGAACCCATAGAAATCGTACTACGAAAGTCACTCGCGAACTTGAGAAAACTGTTTCTTTTTCCAGATTTTTCCGGATTTTTGGTTAACTTCGGAGACTTAGATCTTCATGTTTTGGTGCTTAAATTACATTTTGCAAAAGACGAAAGTTTGACATAAACACTTTATCTTAAATATAGATGGAATCGATTGGCTCTATGACGTTTTGAACTAATTAAAATCATGATATGAAAATGATTCGCAGCCTTCATGAACACTATTTTTCTAGATTTTTTGTCACATTCGGACCCTTGGATCTTGATGTTCGGAAGGTCAAAATCTATTTCTTAAAAGATGAAAGTTGTAGACAAATATTAACTCTTGAACTTAGATGGATTAGATTTTTCTCGAGACGTACATAGCTCACAAAAAATGACCTCCAAGACGCCACGAAAACAGTCTCACTTTTGGGGATTTTCTCTCTAGAAACCCAACTCATGTACCCACTTAAATAATGTGTGGACCAAATCTCGGTCCCGAATTTCGGAGACCAGAGAGTATAATTATCAAAACGCCACTCTTAGTTACTTTCTAGACTATTGACATTAAAATCACCACACAAATGGACTGACCATGGAATTAAACTTTGAATGTGAATAAGGACTGAAAATAATGTGGGTCTGGCCTCGGTTATATTTTTGGACACCTGATAGCAAAATTATGAAAATACCCTTTTATGATTTTGAGCAACTGGTGATCGAGTCAATCAAACATGGGTCACTCGAGCCCTAGTATATATAAATAGACTAATGATTAACTAATGAAATTGACCTGAATCCCAAGAAAGCTCTCGGGCTCGTTTGTTAAATTTGGGTAAATTGACCACTTTGCCTTAGAAGCTGAATTACACTTTGTGCCCTTACAAATCGAGGAGTCCGAATGACTATGCGACTCGAGTCACTAAGTTAGTATATACTTCTAAGAATCGTTGGCAATAAGTGCTTTTTATCTATTATGTTAGATCCGAAAATTGGAGATCATCGGGTCGAGTTAATATAAAGGAAGTACGGGCTAATTTCAGGTGAGTCTTGCATATGACTTGCTTACTTGCATTCGACTTGCTTACTTGCATTCTACAATGAAAATGAATGATTTGTTGCTTCGATGCGTCATCCATGTCAATAAGTGAGTAAGCATTGAATAAATGATAAACTAAGCATGATTGATTAAGACTTTAAAAAGAATTATGGTATTGCAAAAATATCATGGCACGGTTATAAGATCTAATACGGTGCCCTGTTCGTTAGGGAACTGATGAAGATTCTACCGATGAGGTGAAGTAATAAGGGTGGAGATTATTAACCAGGCAATCCAACGGGTGATATCACGCCAACTATATATTTGGGGTTGCTCTCTAATTTACTGGTGTTGTCGTAGATCATACAACGTTATCATACAACGTTGTCATACATGGTTACATCATAAGCCTAAAAGCTGGATTCATATGTCACATAATATTATCTTTTGATAATTGTGCATGGTTACAATGTAAGCCTAAAAGCTAGATTCATACGTCACATAATATTATCTTTTGATAATTGTGTATGGTTACAGCGTAAGCCTAAAAGCTGAATTCACATATCACAGGATGTTATCGTTTAATTATAATTGATTTCAAGAATACAGACTATGTTAATACAGAAGTTAGTAAACTTGTCATATCTAGACTCGCACTTGCCTAGTGCTAATGTAGTTATTGTGCAAGAGGTTTTAATAATGATGCTGATCATGCTTGAATTCTGTAAGTTGTATTGGAACTAAAGTTATCCTTTGTGATCCCTAGACTTAGCATATTTTGATGTAGCATGACATTAGTTGTAATGTTATTTGTTGACCGGTCAGAATTTTGGACCGTAGTCATGGTTTGTAAGCCCATAAGGGTCACATTATTGCACTTTATTTAATGCACTGAACTATGGAAGTAAATTTTATTTTTCGCACTCTGATATCTGATATGTTAATAACAAATTTCTAAACTGGTCTATTTTTTTAGGGCCTTACGAGTTTCACTCGTGGCTGGTCACGTGCCTTAACCTTTACAGAATGGGTCGTGACACATTGTCAGATACGATGGAGTAGGGGATCCCAAGCTTGGTAATAATATTTTGCTAAACAAATCTCTCCACATTTTTCTTGGTGATTCTGGCAAGTGGTTCTGCTTCAATCCGCTTTGTGAAGTAATCTGTACCAACCATGAGGTATTTCCTTTAGCCTGTGGCTTTTGGCAATGGGCCCACGATGTCCAAGACCCATTGTGCAAAAGGCCAAGGGATAGTTAGTGGTTCTAGGTCGGCAGCTGGCATATGAATAATGGTGGGAATTCTTGGCATTTCTCACATGCTTTTACATATTTTTTGGCATTTTCCTGCATATATGGCCACCAATATCCCTAGGATATAGCTTGGTGTGCAATTGATCCACCCTCTACGTGGCTGCCGCACACCCCTTCATGAATTTCATATATAAACTACTAAACTAGGCTCGGGTGCACGCATTTGAGATAGGGTCTAGTGTAGGACTTCTTATATAGCTTTTTGTTAGGAGATAGCCAAAATCTAATCGCCTTTGTTCACAGTTTGTATGCTTCCCTTTTTTCTTTGGGCAGGTTATCCCCTGTAAGATAGGACATGATTGGATTCATCTAATTGGGGCCAAGTTCGATATCCATGGCATCCTTAGCTATTGGGGTACCTACGCTCGGTCTGTCGATGGAGTCCACATATATGGCCCGGTGTCTATCTCTCAAAATTGCTGAGGCCAGACAAGCCAAGGCGTTTGCATGCTCATTCTAGCATGAGCTAATGTGGGACATCTTTGTTTTGGCGAATTTAGCCAGCTCGCTTTTGCCTTCTCAATGTAGGAAGTCATCTAATCATCTCGGGTTACATATTCGCCAATTTGCTAATTGAGAACTAGTTGGGAGTCGCAATATTCATCTATGGCTGTTGTCCCTAGATTGTTCACACATTTGAGTCCGTGTATTAGTGCTTTGTATTCGGTGATGTTATTTGATGCACTGAAATTCAATCAGATGGACTGCTCAAAGTAACATCCGTCTGATTTTGTGATCACTATGCTAACTTTGGATCCTTTGGAACTATGAGACCCCAACCCGGAATTAACAATTAAGGGTATAATGGGGGTAATTTAGTCAATTTGGCGCTAATTCGATTTTTGTTCAAGAAGCGGGAAGTGGTCCCAGCGTTAATTTTAATTTGTATGCGAAACCCCAGAGTTGGATTGGACGATTTAAGCATGAGGTGTGATTTAAGGGAGTCTTGTAACAATTGAGTGTGGACCCAGAAGCACTAAAGGATTTTCCGTGTAAGCCAAATCCAACAGATATATGTTCATCAGATATTTGCATGCGTTGTATCAGACACAGAGGTGTCTTTTGACACCTCCTACTTCCCTCTTTTGCCTATTTATTACCCATTAACCTCCTCAAATTCATTTCTTCGACAAAAATCAGAGAGCTAAAGAGAGTGGGGAGCACCTTTTTCAACTATTCTTCAACTAGTTCATCGACTGGTTTTTCACAGTGACCTTCTAACTCACTTAGGTAAGAAATTATTTGTCAATTCTTTGATTTTAAGACTAGATTAAGTGTATATTGACTCTTATAACATAGCTTCGGTAGGTATTCGAGATTAGGGTTAGAAACTTGAGTCTTCCATGTAAAAACAGTCGAAGAACTCAAACCTTGTAATATGCAGATGTAGATCTAGATGCAGATCCGGCTGACTGCCTCTGCTACCAGCTTTGCCGCTGGCTTATGTTTTAGATTCTGCAGATTTTGTCCCTTACTTTGGAAGCTTCTCTAGACCTCTTTGGGCATCATATAACCATGAAATTTGACACAAAACTACCTCGATGTCTTGCCTAACATTCCCAATTAGAATCCCAAAGTTTGGATGATCATATTGTCAGAAAATGTATTTTTCTTAAACTGTATCTGTTTTGAACCAGTTATGTTCCTTTGAGATGCTATCCTAATTGGAGGTCATTTTGGACCTTGTGTTCTTCATACAAAGTGTTCCCAATATCCTAAATTAGTACCCTGTCAAATTTGGTGAGCTGTGGACATGAGATGGATGAAGTTTCACACTAATTTTGGTGGAGGTAAATTTCAGGAAAGCTGTCTGGTTTTGTACTTTACTAATTTGGGACTTGGGAACTCCATTTTGACTCCGTGACCACTCGAACCTATGTATATTCACTTGAGGGCATTGGTGGGCCTTGTGTGATCCATGTATTCCATATCTTGAGGTGGTTTGGGCACAAACGTCAACGCTGATGTATTGGAAACTAGAAATAAGTTGTTAAATCCTTACATTCCTTGTTATAGGAATAGATTGTGACATCAAAGCCTGTGCAAATCATTCGACTACATAATACAACGTGAGGTGAGTCTTGCTATGCTTGTCCTACTTGTATGTCTAAAAACGTGACATTTACTAAATCCTGTTAATGGTTGTTTATATTGAAACCATGCTTATGCACAACGCAGGACTGATTAGCATGTGATACTATGTTATATATTGATAAACTTGTTAAAGATGATCACGTATTAACATCACGTGAAACATGATGATTCCCTGACCACTGGGGGTGTGACAACCGGTGGTTTCAGATAAAGTTGGTTGCCACGGCCAGGTTGCATCGGATGACAATATGCCAATTTCATATTGTTATGCAAGGGTCGCTCCCTTTACCAATTCTAGCATACACCGTTGGTTTGTTGATTTTGTTACAAAACATATTTGTTGTTGAATCAAATGCTGATAACCCACAGGTTATGAAAACTACAAATTGTTTATCATGTCCTTGGCCCCATGGACCAATTTACGAACACTGTTGACATGCTAATGAAATATTTATAATAAGGTTAAGTCATGACAAACCTGTAAGACTTGTATGTAATGATTCATACTAGCATTTCCTAATGATGTTGTTAAACAACATATTAGGTAACGAGACGGGAGGCGTTAGAGCCTATGGAAGCCCAAGTATGGTTGTGTAACCTTTTGTTCAAACCAGCTGAGATGTACCAGATAAGATGGTAAGTATCATGTTATATGCAAGATAGGCTATGTTGCGGCCGAGAACATATTGTATATTGTAACTTTGTGGGTTTTAGTGACATTAGTACTTTGCACATCCTTGGGTTTGTTGGTTATATTATTTTACAATCTTTCGCGCACTCTGAGAATCTTTCAAGATTATGGATGAATGATGGGTAAAAATCTCAAACTTGTTTAGTGAGAGATCTTAGTAAGTTGGATTCACTGGCTAGTCATTGATCATTTCTACATCAGAATGGGTCGTGACAAGAATAGGCCGATCTATCAATGTATAGTTTCCAGTAAGCTGTTTGATTGGCATCCTATGTTGGCTGTGCCCCCAGTTTGGGAGATGTCGTTTCTGAGACTGTCGAGATTTCTTCGACCTAATCATTTGAAAACTCAACGACAAAATCCGCTAAGACCTATCCCTTGATGGTTGTTCCTAGGAGGTAGCGGATATCATCTTCGCCAAACTCCATAGACCAAATGGCCACCCTTCCTGATAGTTTCGCTTTTCTGAAGACAACATTGACCAGGTGTTCGGCTAGAACTTCAATCGCGTGAGCAAGAAAGTAATGTTGTAGCTTTTCGGAACCTACCACCAATGACAAAATTAATTTCTCTAGAGGACGATACCTTGTTTTTGAATCTAACAGGATTTTGATCACATAATAGACCGACGTTTATTCGGTGCCGCTATCCTTTAATAGTACTGCACTCATAACGTGTTCTGATATGACGAGATACAATTTCAAGATGTCTCCTTTCTCGAGAGTCGTAATAAGTGCAGATGTGGTCAGTTATGCTTTCATCTCTTGAAAGGTTTTCTCACAGTCTTCTCTCCATCACTACAACAAAATTGGTTTGTAATAACGAAATAATTTTGTCGCAAAAATTATATTTTTCGTCGCTAACTCATTAGGCAACGAAATATTTCGTCATAAATTTTTGTCGCCTATACTTTCACTCAAAAAACTCTTAGCGACGAAAAATAATTTTTTTCGCCTAATATATTTTTTGACGACAAAATATTTTGTCGCCAATAGAATATATTCAGCGAGGAATTATTTTGTTGCCAATATCGATTTTGAAGACGAAATATTTTGTCACCAAAAAATATATAATTGGGGAGAAATTTTTTCGTCATCAATATCTACTTTTGGAGACGAAAGGTTTTGTCTCTACTCATAATCATTTCATGAGAAATTTATTTTCGTCATTACTAATTAGATTTGGCGACGAATTTTTTTGTGGCTAAATTGATTTCAAATGCCAAAAAAATACAATCATAACACCATTTTCTTTCCTTCCCAAGTTTCGAACCTTAGACCTTCCACCCAACCAACACCTTATGCACACCCCCACTAACCACTGCACCAACCATAATATTCATGAGTTTTTTTACAATATCTAATATATAACATATGTTTAACATTTTTTTCTTCAAAAAATAGATGTTATACATAATTTCTCTCTCTCTCTCTCTCTCTCTCTCTCTCTCTCTATCACTACCCTAAATTTATCTCTCTCATTTCTCTCTTCCTCTCTCTCTCTCCCTCCCTTTATCACTACCTTAAACCTCTCTCTCTC
>JABCMJ010000033.1:0-28614 GCA_014822125.1 Arbutus unedo
CCTATGAAGCACTAGTACTAATATGGAGAACGAATACGAATACAAGATATGACAAGACTAAAAAAAATAAAGTACAAATAGATATGTTAATGTTATTTTATTATTTTTTATTATTTTACTATATTTCATTGTATAAAATAAAATCTATACTCATTTTACCAACCAAAAGTAACATAAATAAAATATAAACTCATTTTACCTATCCCGCAGCTACATCGCAGCTACACTGCCTTCACAAACATGCGTAGGCAGCAGCTTGAAAATGCATCCAACTAAAGGCTATAGAATTTTTTTGTCCAATTTGTATGAATTACTAGAAGGAAGAGTTATTGAGAACAATAAAGCTAAATGTCCAACTATGAATTCTTCGTCTGGTAAAAGGCTGAAATATTTTATTGTGTCGATCGAAACTGCCATCATATTTGCACAATGACGTAAAATTGCATTACTTGGGAGTATAATCATGTTCCAAAGACACTGACAGCGAAAAGAGAGAGAGAGAGAGAGAGAGAGAGAGAGATGAACTTGGAGATGGCGATGGACTCTGGAAGTCGATTAAGGTCCTGGAACGATGAAGAAGACTAGTAGTTTATAACTTATTTAGGGTTTTAAATTTTGTAATAAAACTATATTTTATTCCTATAATTATAAACAATTTACAAAATGATCCATGTATCCATTTCATATCACTGGCGTACCCAAATAGCCAAATAGGCAAATGTACCAGTACGATTTCGAAGTACCCAGTATGTTTTTTTGCTGTACCGGTACCTGGTACTCGTATGACGTCATTTTTGGAGTACCTGTTGTCACGGCCCAAGAATTTCAGCACTTGTACACCGTGCGGCACTTAGGCAAATCACTTCTTTGATGTCCAAGTTAGTCTTTCTGAATGAGCTAATCCCACCCAACCCAACCAAGTGAGATGCACACTCACTCTCAAGACAAGAGATTTGGGTAAAGACAGTTCTTTCACTATAAATAATCTCTTTACAAGACAAGCTATACAAGACTATCTCTCTAGCTCACAAGCTCTCCTACAAGCTCTCTTATAAGCTTAGCTCTCTCAAGCTACCTCACAACTGAGCCCTTTCACCCTTCTATAGGCTTCAAGAAACTCTTAAGAAAGATCTAGAGCTTTCTCATTCTACTATGTCCTAGAACATTCTACACAACTCTAAGAACAAAGTAGAAGACTCCTTGTAACTGTAGAATATTCCGTAATCTTCTAGCATCCTCTTGAGCCTTCAAGCAGTATTCAGCATATTCTAGACCTCTCCAGAATCTTCCAGCTGCATCCAGCATCTTCCGCAATATTCTGGACCTTTTCAAAATTCTCTAGCTTCCTCTCTGACCTTCCGGACCTTTCCAGAATTCTCCAGACTCGACTAGGACATTCCGAACCTTTCCGAACTCTTCTTGAGCATCCTAGAACCTTCTCCAAGCTTTTACCAACTTTTAGGGCTTCCAATGTCACAAAAGTTGGCAGTCCGTGACATTCTCCCCCACCTGATTCCGTGACGTCCTCGTCACGCTATGGTACTTCCAAGCACCACATCAAGGTAAGGCTTCTTGTCTGATCCACTTGAACTTGGTGAAACCATGTCCACCTCCTTGCCCTTGTCAAGCTCTCTAACCTTTTGGACTGTCGTTAGGGTCTTAT
Organism: Arbutus unedo; assembly: GCA_014822125.1. Lineage (NCBI taxonomy): Eukaryota > Viridiplantae > Streptophyta > Magnoliopsida > Ericales > Ericaceae > Arbutus > Arbutus unedo. The sequence continues at coordinate 1,664 of JABCMJ010000033.1, forward strand.
CCTTCTGTAGTTGACTCCATTCTATCAAAGGAACGCTGCATGGGGCCTCTCCCGAAAATAGTAGCATTGACGCCATATGAGGGACTGGTATCGCATTGGACTTTCGCAGGAAATCCATCCCAAGTATCATCGGATGATCATCTATCTCAATCGCCGAGAACTTTGTCTATCCTGACCAACCAATGGCAAAGTCAGCACTTCGAATAACTCCTTGGATTGGCTTGGCTCCGAGTTCACTGGCTTGGACCAACCCTTGTCCTGCTTCACCTTCAAATATAGCCTTTTGGCCTCATCCACACTCACGAAGTTATGTGTGGCTCCCGTGTCGATCAGTGCCTTGGAGGGCTTCCCATTCACCCTCACCTCCGCGTACAACACGTGCTTCTTCTTGATGCTTCTGGTCTCCTTCTTCTTCTCATTCTTCTTGGTGACCGCTCCATGAAGCTGAACACTCCCAAGTAGGTTCTCCCCATCAGAAGAACTTGACCTCTCACTATCAAAATCCTCCCGCGACTTCTTCTTCTTCTTCATGGCATTAAGCTTCTCCCTGTTGGGGCAATATCGTGCCAAGTGTGATCCACTGCACAAAAAGCACTCGATCTTCTTCTTATTGCCATGCTTCTTTGTGGAGTGACGCCCCTTGCTGCTACCATCCTTGCTCTTACAGGACTCCTTATCACTTTGCTCATCATCAGTTGCTGCTGGTGACGTCCTTGCACTGTTGTTCCTCCCTTTAGGCCGGTCTCCCCAACCCTTAGAGCGACTCTCTCTCCATACCTTGGGCTTAGCTAGCACTTTGAAGTCCTTCAACTTTTCTGCTTCAGCAAGCGCAGTCGCCATGTCATTGACCCATTTGCTTTGCAGTTCCCGTGCCGCCAATGGTTGCAAGCCATCCATGAACCCAAATAGTGCCTTACGTTTACTGATGTCTGGAATCTCTAGGAGTAAAGCTGAGTACTCATTCACATAGTCCCTTAATGAGCTTCCATGCCTCAACTTGCGAAGCTTACAGAATGCCAAAAACTCCACATTCTCAGGGTAGAAGTGCTTCTTTAACTCTCTTTTGAACTCAGCCCAAGTCTCAATCGTGCACAACCTTTTCACCTTGTCACCATATCGTCTCCTATACCATAGCATTGCCTTGTCTACGAGATACATGGTGGCCATTTGTACCTTTTCCTTCTCATCTTCAATATAAAGATTATTAAAGTACCTTTCCATGCTCCATAAGAAGTTGTCAATCTCCCGGGCATTTCTTGCACCATTGTAACACTTAGGTTCCTGTGCTTGAACCTTCTTCTTTGGCATGCTCGTCCCACCATCCCTTGATGCAACGATAGCCTTCTTGCAAAGCTGCAACTCCACCTCCATATATATCAACCGCTTCTCTAAGGCCCCATCGTGGCTAGCTCTTGGTGCAACTAGTTGCTCTTCGAAGGTCCCTACCTTCTCCTCGAGCTTCTCCACCCGAACGATCAAGTCAGAAAAATATGTGTAGAAGTCTACAACTTGGCTCTTGGGCTTATTTGGGCCAACCAATGCCCCTTCTAGCCTATCGAGCCTTTCCACCACGACTTTCTCTATGCTCTCAAGTCGGGCTTCCATTGCTGCTAGAGTATCCTTGGTGGACGGCTTCTTTGTCTTGACGCCAACACCCGCGCCATCAGCCTTGCCATACTCATCCCTCGATGTTGCCATGTATGCTTGTCTTGAATCAGCTATGATACCAACTGTCACGGCCTAAGGATTTCAGCACTTGTACACCGTGCGACACTTAGGCAAATCACTTCTTTGATGCCCAAGTCAGCCTTTCCCAATAAGCTAATCCCACCCAACCCAACCAAGTGAGACGCACACTCACTCTCAAGACAAGAGATTTGGGTAAAGGAAGTTTTTTCACTATAAATAATCTCTTGACAAGACAAGCTATACAAGACTCTCTTTCTAGCTCACAAGCTTTCCCACAAGCTCTCTCATAAGTTTAGCTCTCTCAAGCTACCTCACAAATGAGCCATTTCACCCTTTTATAGGTTTCAAGAAACTTTTAGGAAAGATCTAGAACTTTCCCATTCTATTATGTCCTAAAACATTCTACACAACTCTAAGAACAAAGTAGAAAACTCCTTATAACTGTAGAATATTCCGTAATCTTCTAGCATCTTCTTGAGTCTTCAAGCAGTGTTCAGCATATTCTGGACCTCTCCAGAATCTTCCAGCTGCATCCAGCATCTTTCGCAACATTCTGGACATTTTCAGAATTCTCTAGCTTCCTCCCTAACCTTTCGGACCTTTCCAGAATTCTCTAGGCTCGACTAGGACATTCTGGACCTTTTCGGACTCTTCTTTAGATCCTAGAACCTTCTTCAAGTTTCTACCAATTTCTAAAGCTTCCAATGTCATGAAAGTTGGCAGTCCGTGACATTGTACTTCATAGATCGGAGCTAATGAATGCTAAAGTGCAGCGTAGCACATGTTTTTCAACCAGTCATCGTGTTCTGCAATAGTGAGTAGTTTTGAGCCCTAGATTGTCATGTTCTTTAAAATTGAAATCGTCGGTCGCCGTTTTCTGCAAATCCGTATCCCACGAAATCAGTTTTGGGATAGTGAAATTGGTATGATAAGGAAATTGTATCTCGCCTTTTAAGGATTAAGTTGCTGTAAATGGTCAAAAAATTAGAAACTAAGATAATTTGAATATTTTGTAAACGATAAGACCATGAGATGAAAAACTAGTCGGCAATGTGCAAAATGCATTTTAGTGTGAAAAAAATACTTTTTAAAATGAGCATACATGATTGAAGCTCCGGTGCGCAACACCTTGTCACGTGCACTGAGGCCGTCATTTCCAACCTCTGCAACTACGATGGCGATTTTGAAAACCGACTCTCCCCTCAGCCGTCGCATCGTCGGCGCTTTCTTGGACTTCCTCGATTCTGGTTCTCTCTCTCTCCAAATTGTTTCTCTACTATACGCACGTATATCTTTACTTGTGATCTCTATCTAACGTTTGAAGTTTGATGGTATTTGTACCACACCTTTCCTTTATTACTGATTTTGTCTTGTAGCTTTTTCAGTGCTGTTACTCTTCCAGTTTATATTGACCCTGTAGTTTCGTTTCTTGTTTATTTGCGTAAAATCTTATAATTATTTATTTTCCCCATGAACCATTATGCCGTCTATATATTGTTCTTATTTCATTTCTTCGATTAGGACTGTAGTCTGTAGACAAGCTGAGTCCTTCCAAATGTGGGATTTTTGGTTGAAAATTTGACTGATTTCTACGAGTATCTTCAAGCTTGATTTGACATCAAACGAGCTTCAATTGGATTGATCACAACCCTACCTGAGTAACTTATTTTTTTAGAAAATATGAGTTTATTAAGCCGAGTAGTGGGGTGTTCAAGTTTGCTTTGAATTTTTTAGTGAAGTTTCATAAATGCTTCACACTTCACTTGTTTTGAATCACGTTACAAGGTGATCTTGAACAGATTTTTAACAAGCCGAACACAAGTCGAGACCGGGTAACTTTAACAGCCCTAGTTGAAACGAATGGTACTACTTTAGGGTGGATGGAGAGAAAAATAGGTTAAAGCTAGAAAGATATGTTAACCAAAATGAGAATTCTGGGATGGATGAGTGGTGTTACAACTTACAAGAAAGGTAAGCTAGAAATGAAACCACTAGGAACGTTTTGGAAGTGATACCAATTGAAGACGGCATTAGGTAGAACCGTTTTGAGTTGATCTCAAATGCATCATAATCATCATGTGCACCCTGGACTAATTAATGCAACTGTTAGAATAAGTGATTTGATCCATGCGTAGGGAGGTAAAAGGAATATGGAAAGGCTAGGGGAATTTGATGACGTGATTAGAAAGGATACTTTTACCTTTAATGTTGACTTAACAAGTTAACATAGAGTATCCTGGAGGAAATGACTCATCTAGCAGACCCAAAGCAATAAGGACAACAAAGGTTGTTGAGCTATGTTCAGATATATATTAGTGTATGATATCATTAGTTGATATCAAGGTTTTAATGGTGTCGGTGATACGCCATAAATAGCTGATGGTATTGGCCGCTACATTAGTAAATAACTGTATCGGAGGCCCAAAATCATGATACGTAACGGTCGATATTATACGTAATTTAATTTAGGTTGGGTCCCACCATTCTATTTTAATTAATGAATAACGTCCCAACCTATGACCAGGCCTATTTGTGGTTTCGTTTTTCCTAGTTCACTAGACTGAAAATGTTGGACAAGAAAGGAAAAGTCCAGCCTTTGAAGGTCTACTAAGTAAAGGGAGACATTCTTTGGGCTTTTTCATCTGAAAGAGAAGTTGCATAAGAAAGAGAGACCGATAAACATGAAAGTTCTTAAGGTGGTTGCCCAGTTTTTTAATATTTCCAGTAAAGCCTTGACAATTATGCTTATTATATTTCCGGTCAAGTCAAGCAACAATTTTGTTTTCTTAATAAGCAACTTAAGTTAACGATAGACTTGGAAAGATGACCTGAATGGAGACACATGTAAACTTAAGAAACTTCTAAGTATGAAAAATAATTGAATAGTCTCTGTACATGTCAACATAAAGTATGCAAAGAAAAGCATAAATACATGTATATGTGTATATCTGTTTCACACTGATTCAAACTCAGGTGTGGACGTGTGGTTGGGTGTCCGAATGACAGACCTAAACTCTAGGATGAAAGGAGCTGTACTTAGAAGTTTTGATACTTGGATACGTTGTGACTATTTAAATATATGTGCTCATGTAATGATAGATTTGTGTATATCATAGTTGTAACCCTATTCGTTGGGATGCAGTTGAAATTAAATTGGTTTTCCATAAAGAAGGGGTTTTCTATGAAATGGGACCTCCTACTTCTTCGAAAGTCGTTAAAAAATTAGAGCATCGAAGTGTCCATTCTGGTGGTGCCAGTGTTCTAAAAATCGGATTAATCGGCCAATTAATCGGCGATTAATCGGTAATCGGTTGGTCACCTAGGCGAATACACCCAAATCGCTGAGAGAAATTGGCTGGTCACCTAGTTGGAGTCTAATCGGCGACTAATCGGACCTTCGATTAGTCGGCTGATGGGAAAATGAAAATCAGCAATTAAAATGACATAGTATAGATTCAGTATTACTAGGGTTATAAGGACAGTTACAAAACTTATAGAGCTACAGTTCTCTCGATGTCGCGTCTCTTTGTCTCGATGTCCTCTCTCTCTCTCGTCTCTCGTCTCTCGTCTCTCGTCTCTCATACTCTCATTACACTTTACACTTTACAGTTTATAGATATATATGTATTATAGAATATCAACATTATATTATAGCTTATATCAGTATAATGGTGTATTACATCAAAATAACCTTGAACTTTGTAGAAATATTTATTACAAAAAGGAAAAAACCTGACTAATCCTCCTAGGCCGATTAATCCCCGATTACTAGGCCTAGGCGCTAGAAGGTTCCCCACCGCCCGACTAGTGCCTAGCGATTTTTAGAACATTGGGTGGTGCACGACACATTATAGACTCACCCATGTCATCTGGTGGAGAAGGTACACTTGAGGATTTGATGTCCATCTAGTACGTCTTAGACTCTGGTGCCTTTAAAGCTACTAATTTGGGTTTGCTTACGAGAAACTTCACCATTGACACAATGCTTACCATTAATTGGACATGGCATTGATGGTGTATCGTTATTTTACTTTCTTGTTTACCATTGTACGAGTACTTTTAAATATGCATTGGGTTGTTTATCCACTTACAATGGCTGTTTCTCTGGTACAGTTGAACCTGCTCCTGGTGTTGATCTTGAAGGTCTTGAGGTAGCTAAGGAATGTTTGGCAGAGATCTTTAAGATTGACACTTCTTCTGTTGATCGTCGGGCAGATTCTGATTTGTTGGTTAACCTCTTCAGTTCACGTGAAGCAAGTGAGAAACAGGAACATAAGTCAGACCCGAGTCATGAAACATTTTCAGCTGATGGGCCAAGTACTTCCTCAGCTGAGATTGCTTCTGATGCTAATCATTCATCACAAACTATGGTCTATACTTCATCCTCTCCACTATATTTTTCTAGCTTGCTTTATTTAGGATGCGTATGCAATTCAGATTTGTGATTCTCTTTTCCAAGAATTTTGATTCTCTTAAATATAACGAGAAAAGAGTGGTAGAATAGAGACAAAGCAGAATAATGTGTTATTGGTTTAAGAGACCTGCTTTAGGAATGATGACATGGTTATCTCTTTCTTTGTTAAGGTGCAAGCTTTGGTACATGTACGTCGTTGTTGTTTGGTTTTATTGTTTATTTTTTTGGTTCGATTACGAATACATGAGTTTAAACCAAGCTTCAATTATTTACATGTTTGAGGTACTTGAGTTGACTTTCTTCACTAAAGGCTTAAAGCTTACTAGAAGTGCATTATTGTGTTGTAATGTTAAAAAGGCTAAGTCTGTGTAGGAGACATTTAAATAAATGTAAACTTTCCTATATGACTATAGATACAAGATTGCTTATGCGATTTACTTTGCTTGCTTGTAAAGTGCTTATTTTATGCTGTGAAATTGGATTTCATTTTGTTTCATTAACTTTGTCAGGGTGGGCATTTGGCAAGGGAAGCTCACACATCAGGTAATTCCCTCTTTTGTATTTATATTCTATTCTATGCTTATCTAGAGTTTTTGGGGCACATGGGAGGGGGACACCCTAGAGATACACTAGAGGTCTATTCCCGCTTTCATGATAAAGTGATGTATGGGTTCGAGTGGTGGAGTTCTGAATGAGGATAACCCTCATTTGGCTGGTGCAAGCAAAATCAATCTTTTTGCTACATGGGAGGGTGAAGTGCCAAAGGGACATGATACACTAGGTCACAACCCCACTAAAGTCCTGCTGAATTAAGTGGGATCCGATGCTCATTTTGATCATGCAAGCATTACCATCCATTCTGCCCACAACGGGCCTCTCTTTTAGTATACATGAGATATTCTCCTGACACTATACAAACCTTAACAACTGTAACCAGCTTGGGATAAAGCAAGGACTACTTAGGTAGCCTGCAAATTGACTTAGTAAATGAATGTATGATGTCTTGTGTTCTATTGAAGTTCCAAAAGCTGAAACGTGTAGCAGTTCTCTTTTGAATTAGACTTTTTCCATATTGGAACTTGCGATGCTTCTGGGAGGGAAGAAAACAAAAAAGTACCTTTCCAGATAGTATTTGTGATTGAGTTACATAACTCACTTGTGCACCATGTGAGTGATGTGGGATACTCACAAAGTTGGAGGAGAAATTCGATTGTACTGCTACAAGGTTAGCCATGTTGTTAGGCAGGAGTGTTGGGCTACTAAAACAATATACGAATAAGACTAACGTAGCTGAAATTAGAATGTTGAGATAGATGTGTGATAAGACTTTGCGGGATAAAATTTGAAACAAAAACCTTCACATAATGAAAGGGTAGCATCGACAGGATGTTTATCGTAGATTATTTTTAAGCACGTTTTGTCTCTATTCAATTTTTTTCGCATTTGTTGTTTTGGCCTCAATTTTTTATGGATTATTGGTTTGTGTCGATGAAACGAATCTAAACACTATAAAAGTATGTCCAAAAGCTAAAACAAGTCACTAAAGACCACAAATAAGCACAAAAAGACTCTATTTTTGAATTATTTTTGTCTTTTTAAATTTTTTTCAAATTTGATCCATTATTTATAACTTTTTTGAAACCTCGCGTTGACTTGAACCAATAATTCACAAAAAGTTGACGAAAGACAATTGCAAAAAAAATTCATACAAGGACGAAAAAAATCAAATAAGAAAGTCAGGCCAAACTGAACTTATGCGCTAAAGGGTGAGGTAGACCAAAATTGATGTTAGAGGCGATGGTTCGAAAGAATCTAGCTTTTGTGGATATTATAGAACATAATGCCCTCGAAAGAGGTCAATAAAGAAAACATATTCATGTGGCCCACCTCCATTTATTGGGACTTAAGGCAAGGTTTGGGTTGGTTTTTTCGAATGCCTTGTCCTTCTCTTGGCTTTAATTTAAGAGAGTAGGCTGTTCTTAAGTTAGGGCTAACATCGAAAAGAAACTACGCTAAAATTTTGCTTGAATGAGAAGAATGAAGCCAAATATGACAAATCCGTTTTTTGCTGTCCGGACAAAGTTTGATTTTTGGAATCTGTGGATATCTATCTGTCGCGAAATGAATGATTTAAAGAAATTGTAGCAGACTGGAACATCGTTTTTAAGATCTAGGAAGATTTCTCTCCACGGGTATCCGTCAGATAAAATTCATTTCTTTTGTTTTGGAATCCTTTGCTTTATTGTAGACTTCATATGGGTTGCCTAAACTAATGACTCTTACTATCAAAAGGGAGAACTCCAAGTATATTGAACATGCAATGCAGCAAAAGGGTAAGCGAAAGGACAGAAGTTGAAGGCGCCTTGATTGAAAAAGAAAAAATGGAATGGATAAATGAAAGAAGAATGGACATGAACCCATTACCTAGGGAAGTCTATTAGATGAACAAACACAAGAGGTTAGCACTAGATGGCTCCTTATGCAACATATTGGTGGTGAAAGACTTGGCAGGCGTTACTTAAGACTAGCATAAGTGCATAACAACTCATTCAAAAGCTTTTGCAAACATGTTGCCAGCTTACTGTATGTTGTTGACTTTTTCTTAACTTGGAAAAAGTCCAAGATTTATATCATACATCTGGTTGAATTCATCAACTGTTATTCCTGATTTTGGTTTCTCTTGTATGTACACTTTTCTGAGTTATGGTTCTGTTTAGCAATTGCGTTTTTGTGATTATTATTGTTAAAGCATCAAACTCAAATCAATTGTCTATGAGTGGAGAGGCCACCCACACTTGTATACGAGTTTGGGAGGTAATAATTAATCAATGTGGACAAGCTCTAAAGTACCGTGTCAAGAAACAATCTCTAATTTGCCTATGCAGATAACTTTGGGACCTATGCAAGGGAGTTGGACCAGAGATTTGATGCACAAGTTTGAAGAATTAACTAGTGGTTAGACCAGAGACTTGATGGACATATTTGAGGGGTGTAGGGAAGGAATTCAAGTTTCACCTAGTGGCTTGGAACATAGTGTGTTCTTCTGGTGAGGAAGGGATGGTTAGGTTTAGAGGCTTGCTATTTTGAATAAGGCCTTGTTGGGCAAGTGGCTTTGGCATTTTCTTGTGAAAGGTATAGCTATTGGAGCAGAGTGTTGGCAGCCAAAAGCTCTTCTCGAGTTGATTGGTCATCCTTGGGAAGGACTTAGAGCTGTTTGGAAAGATGTATCCAAATTATTGATGTGCTTTTCTCTCTTTTTCCCACCCTCCTATACATTTCCTTATTTTGCTTCACAACTTGAATCAAATTTGTTAGCTCTAAGGTGGGGCGGAGTGATAGGGTGGAGTTCTAGCATATTATTGGGTGTGGGGAGGTTGTGGTGGTCAATGATGTTCATGTAACAGTGAGGGAGTGTTTTTGCATGGATTGCGAAAGAATTTGCTAGATTGGGTGGAACGTTTCTTTTGTTTGCTGGAGGCTTTGATGATTGAGACAACTCTTTGAGGTGGGTGGCAGAGAACTCCTAATATTTTTTGTCAATTTCTTTGGGAGCATTGTTGGGAAAGAGGGACACGGTGTTTCCTTGGAAGGGCTTATGTCAGTTCAGGCCCCATGGGAAAGTCTTTAGCATTGATAATCTTGTTCGAAAGAGGTGGGGAATTGTCATAAACAGGTGTTCCATGATGTATGTGAAATTGGGATGAGGAAACAGTCTCATCATTTGCTTTAGTGTTCGGTGGCTAGGGAAATTGGGCATTTATTCTAGCTCTTTTTTGGTATGCATAGGTGTTATATGGGAGTGTAGAAGGGATTATGCTTGTTTGGAGGGGAGGTAGAGTTGGTAGGCGAAGGCATAAAGTGTGGCAGCTTGCTTCTTTCATGTGTGGTGGTTTCGATGTAGGGAACACAACAGGAGAACTTTCCAAGATGTGGAGGAGCCGATGTGCAACTTAAAGCAATTTGTTGGTCTATGTTTTATTGGTGGTTGGTCCGGGTCATACCCAGTCTTGGTCTTTTTAGGATCTTTGGGGCTCTTGTAGAGCCATTTTTCTTACGTGCAAGCAATTTTGGCTTTGTTTCCCTTTTTGTACATGCATTGCATCCCTTTTTATAGAATTTATATCACTTGTAAAAATGAATGATAAAGCTCTCATCGATTATTCTGAAACTTCTAGTTTTGTATGTACTATTTTGTACTTACTCATCATGTATCTGGCAGGAGTTTCTGAAGATGAACTTTTTGGGCATTTTTTTGGTGCACTTGAAAAATTTCATTATTTCAAGCCTACATCTGATGGGCATGACGACCAGGTCCTACTGGATAGAGCAACCGGTTTATTTCACAACGCTGTAATGGTAGGATCATGTGCTTATTGATATGCTATTTGAAGCATCCACTGAATAAGAGTTTTTGATAGCTTCAGTTTAATGAAAATAATACTATTGGTGTAAATCTCTTCTTCATCATTATCTCATGTTGAATTTCGTTTCATGTTATCTGCTTCCCATCCTTTTTGAAGTCATGTTTCTATGCTAGCCAAAGATGAAAGAGAATAAAAAATATAAAAATCTTGTAATTGAAACAAAACTAACCAACCCCAAAATTCTACTCATTTTTCCTTTTAAACAATGCACACCATTGCTTTGTTGTACGCTCAGCACTCTTGGCCCTTCAAATGGCACTATTGAGTTGTTGAAGGTGAATATTACTCTTCCCAAAGCATGTGGTCTCAGTGTGTGCTCCACATCCCGTCCAGCCTGAAAGAACTCTACTCCGGAAATTTTGAGGCTTGATTCAGCTAATGTAGGCAAGTTGTTGAAAAATCATAACTTTCTTGATAAGTCAGCTGCAAGTTATGAAAGTGTCTTGAGTTAGATTCCAATATCGTTGGAGGTATATGGTGGTTCTCTCATCGTTAAAGCTTCTTGTGCTGACATTTTTCTGTGGTTTGTCACGCATAAAATTTGTTGATCAGAGGCTGGAAGAAACTTGTATTCTGCTTCTGGTCCGCATCACATATCCTTACATCCTGAACTAATCCATTCAAGTTTTCAGTGGTTGCAACTTTTCAGAATGACCAGAATGCTCATTTCTATTACCTCCATTATTCTATCATTTCCAGTCTAAGTAGCATGGATATTTAGAAGAAGGTGATGTGTCCGTGTTCGACACATGTTGGACACCGACACTCATCAGACACTCAGACACGTGCCGATACTCTTTTTTTCCGTGTTCATACTTCATAGGTAAAAAAATAAAAATCTTATTTCGAGCATTTATCCGACACTTTTTGTAACATGCCCAATGCTTCTTTTGGGTCTAGGACAAAGAAATAAATCTGTAATTGACACTTTTTACACACTAACATGTGATTACAAAAAAACATTCAAAATTTGACATATTAGAAGGATATACGAGGCTGTGAAAACAACAATTGCTACCACTAATCATATTTAAATTCATTTAAAATTCGTATTGAGGTCCTTTAAAAAGATTTCTTTAGATTCATAGCCATGGGAAAGAGTTGAAGCTTGCTTACCATTGAACCACAACAAATCGAATGAAACCTGGCAAAAAAGAAGGGGCTCTATGAAACTGAATTCTTCTCATTGGAAAATCCTAAGGATCAAAAGAGAAAACCAGTCCCCATCCGAGGAACAAACCTCTCATTGGCCGAGGATGAATATAGAATCCTAGGTTGTGGGCGGGGATTTCGCTGACTCAATCAGGTATACCTCGCGTAACTCCGGCCTTTCGTATACCGTCGTAACGTCCTTAATGCTAGGTTGCAGGAGTTCCTCTAATTCTATGAATTTTTCTTATTGCCATTTGAAAAGAATTTTTTCAGTCCCATGTCAATCTAGATTCCTCATAACTTATTGTCTCCTATCTGTTACTTAATTTGGATGTACACTTTATGGTGATATATGTACATGATAATATATTTAGGTATATGTAGTAGAACGTATTTTCAACGTGTACGTTTCCTACTTATTAAGTAAAATAAGGTATCTGTGTGTTTGTGTCGTATCCTATCCATGTCCCATGTCCGTATTAGTACTTCTTAGTTTTGAGTAAATATAGAAACACTATCGGATATAGGGAACACATCACTATCCCGATGTTTGCATCTCCTGTTGTTTGCTTCGGATCGTTTGTTGCAGCTCATCTGCTACTTCCTGTTGGAGAAATGTTTTTCCTCTTTAGATTTGGTTCAAAACATTGAGTAGCATGACATGCTATCGGCAACATTTGATACTATATTAGATGAATATAATAATCTCTCATAATTTATTGTGCTTATTTCTCTTTGATTATTTTGTTCTTACCTAATAGCATTACAATTTATGTTCCCTTTGTTTTTTGGGGTTTGTTTCTGCTTATTTCATTATCCTGCTATTCTTATTGGTCCTTGCACATGCATCTCTTGATGAGTTGAAAAAGCATTTCTAATACAGGAGATGCAAACATCGGGATGCCAGACATTTGATGAGAAAAACCTGGCTGTGACCTTTAAATCACAAGGTATTTAAATATTGGATTATGTACCACATGGAAGTTGCTTATTCTGATGTGTAATTTCTTTGTTGTAGCGTCTTCAGTGATTTCCCAAAAATGCAAGTTTATTTACTTGACTGTTAGTCAAAGCTAGTGTGATTATGGTTTTCTGCAGGGTGGTTATTCTGTTTATATCCATGTTTTGCATGCAGATTTCTTAATTCTGATTCTCCAGTTTTGTGAATATTTGCTTTCCAGACATGATTTTACCGTCCTTGGGGTTTTGTACAAGCTCGTTTGTATTGTGATATTGGCTTTTTCTGCAGGTAACAGGGCCATGCAGTCAAAGCTATACTCTGATGCAATTGAACTGTATACTTTTGCCATTTCACTTTGTGAAGATAATGCTGTTTACTATTGCAACAGGTGCAGCACTGGTATATATTGATGAGTTTTATGGTCCTTGCTTAGGGTTTTAGGCCTTGGTTCTAATTTCAAACGTATTTGTTAATTTTTCTGCAAGAGTGCAGTATGGGTCGGTGCTCATATCTTTCCAAACAATGTCCATTTGGTATAGGGTATTCTGTTAATACTTGAATTATAGGTATTTTGACAATCCTCGGTATGACTGGCCATGACGTCTTTTTTATTGCTAGCTCAATCTAGTTATTCTAGTTTTGTATTTTAAGACATCGACATCTATCTCCGTAGCACAAGAGTCTGGTCTTTTTTGAGCAAAAGATCAACTGCAGATAGTTGTCGGTCTAAATTGTCTGACAAAATTTAAGGTTTATATATATATTTTTTGAGCTGGTGATTGAATATTTAGTCTAGAATAGAGGGAAATTAGTGAATTGAGATAAAGTTGTTATAACTCCATTAATTTGATTATGTGAATCCACACAACTTAAAACACCATTTGTAGAGGTCATAAGTTTTTTGAAGCAGAAAATAAAAATGAAGTACTCTAGATTAGAGGTTTACATTTTCATTTTTAGTCAGTTTAAAGTTGTACTTCAATTTAAATAATCTGCCCTCAAGCATCCTTTTTTGCTTAGGTTTGGAAGAGAAGTGTAAGGAGGAGAGGAAAGCAAGTTGAAGGCAGTTAAAAATCAATTATTTAAAGTGCAATTTTGTTGTATATTGAATAGAGTTACAGTGTAGAATAAAGATCAAATGCATCGCCGGAGACACCCTTCTAGTCAAGTGATAAGTGGGTATTACTACTTGAACTGTTAGGTAGCCTTTTTATGCATTCCAAAACTTGTGTTGGAGTTTTGTCGCTTGGTCAATGCAAGGAAGGTTGTAAAATAAATACAATTTTCACCCAAATCACTTCCAGTCCATGCTTTGGAGGGTAGGAAGACAGGATTATCATGCTTGGGTTACACAAGTTTGGGAGTCCTGGATATTCCAGATTGGATCAACTAAACTGCATGATTAGCTGATTATGCAAGATAGATTGGATCAACTAAAGTGCATCCCTTACCGTCTTTGAGGGCAAATGCATAAACTGGTATAAAGCGTCTCCTGTAATTTGTTTGTGTTGTAGTTGGCTTGATTAACTCTTCTTGTTGCTGATCTGGTTAATTCTGTATGGCTGATTACTGCAAGTTTTGGTGTTTTCTGTTTTCTGTTTTACGTTGATGGGTTAATGAGATCTGCACTTTCCAGGGCAGCTGCTTACACCCAGAACCATCAATATGCAGAAGCAATCAGCGACTGTCTTAGATGCCTAGAAATAAACCCCAGTTATAGCAAGGCATACAGCCGACTAGGATTTGCTTACTATGCACAAGGGAACTACAGAGACGCTATCGACAAAGGGTTTGCAAAAGGTTGGTATGATAAGTCTGAAATGATTCTTATACCTTGTACAATAGGCAGAAGTTGAAAGCATGATGATGCTTCAACTGGAAATAACCAATAGTCACGTCTCTGTAAACTCTGTTGTCCTTCCTCTACGTATCCAAGTGTTTATGGCAGTACGTGGCTATTGTTGTCTTTGTTACTTATTTATTTCTACTTCTAATGCTCTTTGATATATGTGCAACGTTTTCAGAAAATTGGTAGTAATTGATTTAATAGACAATAACACGCTGATACTGAACATCAGTTGTTAATTGGTAACTAACTTGTTACACCCACTACCTAAATTTGGGTGACTGGTTTTTTATTTAATGTAAAACTCAAAGTATCACCTTAGACCCATTTGAGGGCAATTGGAACAAATATGTTTCGAATTGCTGTAATGTTAATCAATTTCAGCAGCAGTGTGGAAGGATTGGGGATTAAGAATTGGGTTATTTACCCTTTGCCCCTTTCAACTATCACTTTGTTTTAATTTACCCCTTTGATTGTTTTTGGGCTACAAGTTACCCTCTTCAATTATGGAAAGGTGGCATAATAGCCCTTCCGTCAGTTTTTCGTCCAATATTTAACGGTAAATGTCATGTATTGTGCACACGAATCCTTGAGAATACTTATTGTGATTGGAATATCACACAAATAATTCACACATATTTATGTCTGTATATGCACATATAAATAAATATGTGTGTGAAAATATAATTAAGGACATCTCAACATTTTATAATTCATGAGCTAAAAAAATGGGGATAAAGCGACCGAGGATGAATTAAGGACATGCTTCCAGTGTTATTGGAAGTTGGGTTCCAATATTGAGCTCTCAAAAAATATAAAGTTAGCAAAAAAATTAGTTACTTTAAAAAAATTCATCATTTTCTTTAGGAGTAGTCATTTGGCTCGACGCAAGAAATCAAAAATATTAAATATTAATTGAATCTAATAAATGTGTAAGATAAAATACCGCTAAAAGTACTAAAGTTAGTAAAAATTGTTTTTAATTTTTAGTGAATTCTTAAACTTTTGTAGTCGTTATTTACAAGAATTCTTTTGTTAAACATATCTTAAAATTTTAAAAAGTAATTAAAATCTAAAACAATGCATATTAAATAAAATAATAATTAATATTAACTAACTTAATCTGCAACACCATGTGATTTTAGGAACTATGGATGTTGAGGGGTTGCTTGGGTATTTTGCTTTGTGAAATCAAAGGACAGTATTGACTTTACCTAACTTCAATTAACGGCGTAGAGGGGTTTCTCATTTTTAGTAGTTGAAGGGAGTAACTTGTAGCCCAAAAACAATTAAAGGGATAAGGTGAAAAATAGTGATAGTTGAAGGGGGCAAAGTGCAAATGGCCATTTAAAATTAGCAGCAGCTAAATGAGTAACCATACATGCCGAAAAAGATTGTCAAATAAATAGTTGATGAGATAAACAAGATAGTACTGAGTTGCTGGCGTACAATAGGGAAATCAGTAGACTTTCATCTGGTGTATCTTCTGTGGTATGTATGCTATTACTTTCTAACGCATCTCAAGTATACTACTACCTCTATATAACCTCAGTGGCTCGAACACTTGTAAAGGAGCTTCGGACCCCAACACTCATTGGATAAACCCACATTAACTCGAACGAGAATTGGTATGAGGAAGGAGTGGTGACATGGTACGTGACATACCCTACCCTATACTGTGGTATGAGGGGAGGCTTATGTGGATTACTTCCGTAATACCTAATCCCACATCGAAAGTCTAATCTTGGGATTACAAGGCACTATGTAAGATAATACTTCTAACTTGGGCTTAACTGCTTAGCATTTTGTACTATTTGGTTAGGTTCTAATAAATTACTTTGTTAATGGGATGTCATTGGTGGTATCAGAGCAATCTGTGTATAGAACCTTGTGGGCTTTGAAAAGTTTAGTACCCCTGCCTCCGTGAGAGGCAAATTCAAGGTGAAGTATATGAAAAAGACCCAGGTTAGGCTGGTAACTTTGGCTACTAGGAACATGACTGTGTAAAGCCGTGGTGACTCTAGTGTTTGACCTCGCGAGGAGGGGAGGATATAAAGTTGGGGAGTTTGTAGCACCCCATCACACATCCGGTGTCTATTTAGGCGAGACGGGTTTATAATAAACCACGTGTTACTACTAGTACCCCATCACACATCCGGTGTCTATTCCAACATGTTACCCGGCTAGTGGTCAACGTGGGGTGTTACTTGGGGTCGTCTACCCATGTAAACTTCAAGGAGTAAATATCCAATACAAGAAAATATTATTCTTGAACTTATCCCCGCAAAACACATTTCAAGGGACATAATGACTAGTTCTACAATTTTTTCGCTGGCCAAAACTGCACTCTAGACTTATTGTTTTAATTGCATTTCGGTTTTCAGACAAACTTTGGGATCGGTAAATTCATTGTTTTGGAACAAAGTGTATCATATTTGCTACCGTTCATTCCAATACCTAATTCGTTAGTGGATTAATTCAAAAACTTGCAAACCCAGCAGAGTCTATCCCAATTAATCTCTTAGGGCCTGTTTGTTGGCCGGACTAAATGCCTGGATTGTATATCCGAGTCCACTCTAGTCCGGTGTTTGGTTGGCAGATAAGACTCTGAACTATCTATTTTTCTGGGACTATCATATCCCCTTCCATCCCATCTATATCTGGCTTCTAGTTACAAAAATGTCACTATTAATAACAAAAATGCCCCTATAATTTACAAAAATGCCATTATTCATCCATATCCCCCTTACCCAAGCAAAACATGTATAATTAACCACCCCTGTATAATAATCCCCTCTTCTACTGTATACCGGTTCCTATTATATTTGTCAAATACTTATCCCACCGACAAACGGGCTGTTAGCTTTGGATGCTATATTGGCACCTAGTGTAAAGACACTAAAGTGGTTAGCTATGACAAGGGAGTTATCAACTTTGAGGACATAACATCAATAGCGGTGGTTACGTAGATATGTATGCGTGAGCGTGTGCGCGTCCTTATCACTCTTAAAAGGAGTGGGTTTTAATGCACTTCTGTGCAAGTTTTGTGGGTGTCTTTAGTTGGAAATATTAGGTTCCACTGATTTGTTCTTTTACAACTGAGACAAGGGCATGTGCTGGTTAGGAATCACGAACCATGAATGCTGAACACCCAATTCTAAAATATAAACACATCCTAATTGGAGAACATGGAAGCCTCAGGATTAGCAGTTTCATTGCTTAGATGTAAACAAGAAACAGTCACATCCAAGAATCTGAATCAGTCACTAAGCTGTATGCATCCAGGAAAGTCCAACAGGTGCCTGATAATCTATCAGTTTCCTGTTTTGATGACATTAAATAGAACAGGATGCATCATATGGTGCATCTGTGGTTGTCATGACTATATCGGCACAGTGAAGATACACTTTCCAAGCCATGTGGGTGCATGTGGCCTTTTATTTGTTGAATTGAAACCATGACATGGTTTCAAATTGACCTAACGAGGCCCAGCTATTTTAGGTGGGTATCTTTTAAAATTCATGATAGGGAATGAAGCATTCTGATGCACCTAGCACTACACTTTCGCCTAGAGCAGTTATCACCAGATGAATGATACAATCTGGAAATTGTAGTCTGTACAAGAGTTGACTTTTAACAGATTCCATTGTTTCCTAATTTGAGGTTTTTCACTCTGCAGCCTTGCAATTTGATCCAAATAATAACTCTGTGAAAGAGAACATTCGGGTATGTTGTTAATTTCATCATCATCGTCATCAATATGAGTATGGTCATCATCCCACTTTCCTTTTTTTGATGCCTAGGTGGCAGAGCAAAAGTTGATAGAGGAGCAACGAAGGACTGAACACCACGAGGTAATATCTAGTTTCTGTGAAAACGAAGTTCCTTTGGGAAAGAACAAAGTAGTTTTGGGAAAGGGCCGCGAGGGAGAAATCTCATTCCATAGAGAAGCCCTGTTTTCATGGCTGTGTGCGTGTCTGCATTGCATGATAGTGTTGTCAGGTGAAATGAAATTGCGGGTCTTATGTCTCTGCATTTCTTAGGTCTTCGTTTATAACGAGTCACCAGAGATTATTGAGGAAAATTCGATAAAACCCGAGACTACATATTTGGTGGCGAGGCCTTTGCCTCAGAGAGAAATTTTTTATTAATAAGTTCCTGTTAACAATATCACTCGACATGTGCTTTAATATTAATTTTTTATCTCATTTGTGCCTGCAATAATTTTGTGGTGGTACATGTTTCGACAATTTCTACCTAGCAGAAGAAATACTTTTAGAATTATTTGGTTTCTACAGTATTTTTTTTTTGCCAAAAACGATAGGATTCATTCGTGCCAAAAGGTTCTTGGGAGTTTCCGTTTGTGAAAACAGTACTTGATATGCTGCATTTTGCATACTTAGACGAACAAGGCATATGAAAAAGTTGTAATCCACATCTATGAAAGTTATCTCATTATAGTGCTTAATTAGATTTTCCTCTGTTGTCTCTTCGAGCATATTCAAAGGTTTCTTTTTTTTTTTTTTTCTTCCCCTTTTCTCCAGAGCTCAAGTTCAGCAAGTCATCAAGAATCAAATCAGCAGTCTGCAGGGGGGTCATGGAGCCATACCATGCCTCCACCATTCACATCTATGCCTTTCAATGCTAATGGCATTCCTGTTGATATTGCAAGTATGTTTAGAAACATGGCTGCAAATGTGCATCAGGCGCAACATACCCAAGGTAGGCAAGAAGCAGATAATACCAATGTCAATGCATTTGATGAGCCTGAGATAAGAATGGGTGGCAACATAAACGTGAATTTTGGGGAACAAATGCCCGAGGAGCTAACGGGGGCTTTGAGATCTGTGATGGAGATGTTTTCAGGGGCATCGCCTTCTGCTAATCGACAAGATGACGTGAATGGAAGATCCGCACCTAGCTAATTTATGTTAGAAACTCTGATGAAAGTTATGTCCTCGCCATGTTGATACTTTCTTCTGTACTTACTTTTCATGGTGGATTGTTTCGTCCATGTTGGTACTATATGAGAATGTTATACAGAACCATGTGTTAACCCTAGCTTGAAACAAGTAGTGACATTTTGGACTTTGTTATGCTCTATATTAAATCTGTGTTGTCAGTTGGAAATGACAGAAAAGTCAGTTGTTCGGGTTCTTAAGATTTTGATTTTAGGGCGGGGGCTTTAAATTACGAGGTCCACCAAGAGTCTTTTATTGAGGTTATTGACAAATGCACTACTTTTATCCGTAGCTCTGACAAATGCACTCTTTTCAAGTTATTTTTTTGTATTATTAATTAAGTTAATTTTTATTGCATTCCTATTAATTAAATTAACATGTTTATTTGTATTAAATAAATTTTTTATTGTATTAAATTAATATATTCTTTTAATTATATAATTATCCTTCACAAGAATTAATTCCGTTAAATGATACCAGTTATTTTTCTTATTTTGAAATTAAAGATTCATGGATACTTTATTTTAAGAATTCCTTATGTTTAATGATGCCACCTTTGTTAACCCATTTTACTTTGTTGGTAATTTGTTGGAAATTTCCATACTTGAAATGAAAAAATCCAAAAAAAAAAAAAAAATTCAACATACAAATTTTCACAAACCATAATTGAAAATTCCGTGCTTGTCAGTAACTTGCCATTTCCATTTTCCATGCTTGACTAAACCATACTTGCTTTAAGGACTGATTTTAAAAATAAATAAATGAATAAAATGAGTAAATTTTTTGAATGTGTAATCATTTTAAATTAGAGTTTCATTTTATGCTTCAATACTTTATTCATTCATGTTTCAGATCATGCTTACCATGTACCGCATTTCATAGAAAGAAATCCCAAGACCTACCTATGGTGTTGCTACACCGGATCCTAACCCAAATGCATGCCACGTATCTGTCCACCCTAATTTCTCCCCTACCCATGGTGGATTAAACCACATCTGATAATTCTTTCACTCTTCATCATCACCCCCACTCAAAACTGTCCTCCTCCTCCATGTTAAAATATTTTCTGTAGAGCCAAAACCTCTCTTCCCATAGTTTTGGCCCCAAATCACCCATACCAAATATCTCTTCACCAATGACTGCCTTCTTTCTTTCTCCACTTCATCTCCTTCATCATGCATCACACTCATTCTCTTATCACTATTCTAGGCTACCTTATTTTGCATAACGCATATTTCTCCGATGGCCAAATTTCAACCCTCTCTCTCTCTCTCTCTCTCTCTCTCTCTCTCACACACACACACACACACACACACCCCTCAATAAATTGGATCCTCTTCTCCTCCCTTCTTTCCCCATGAAAACCATCTTTACAATAAAGAGAAATTGTTTTAGAGCTGTCATTGTTGAAGGACAGAGAAATCTATCTTTGTGATAGACAGAGAGGGTGAGAAATCCAATTGGAAGCTCAACCCAAGTTTAATTCTCCAATCCAAAGCTTCATCATTCGATGCAGAGATAAACAATCATTCTCCATTCTTCAATATATGCTATAGATCCAAGTTTTGAGCTTCACAAAACTCTATTGTTGAAACTTGAAACACATTTGTGATTTTTGGATAAGACAATCGACTAACTAGTTGCCCTTGCATTTTGAGCGGTCACCATTGCTCTCTGTATGTTAATTTGCACTAAGATTTCCTAGCTTGATCAATCACATTCTTCATTTGACCGGTCAGAACCACCCTTTGTATTTTAGATTTATACTATGAACTTCTATCTCGACCGGTCACAAGTACCCTCTGACTGGTTAGACTTTGTTACTGGATCGAAATTTCATACCACTTCATGCTCGGTCACCATGACCCTCTGATTGGTCAACTTTTGTTATAGGATTGTATTTCCTAAACCACTCAAACTGGTCACCCTTGACCTCTGATCGATCACCTTTGGCTACTGACCAAAATTCAAACTCACACCCTGACTGGTTACAACCTTATTCTACTCGGTCAAGAGTCAACACTATCAGAAGCCACGTGACCAATTCCTGAATGGTCAAGGCTATACCCTAACTGGTCACCATAAAATAGTGTTCATATTTTCCTCTAACCCAAAACATGAACTGTGAATCTATCAACTTAAGAACCTTAAATGATGGACTTAACCCATGAGTTGACCTCTTTGTGAATTTCTTTCAGAGTCCGTTAGATAGGACGAGACGTATACGTTATTTAAACCACATGAATTGCTTGATGATTCCAAGACCCACATGCATAACTACATGATTAAATTAATTA
This sequence comes from Arbutus unedo, assembly GCA_014822125.1. Classification (NCBI taxonomy): domain Eukaryota; kingdom Viridiplantae; phylum Streptophyta; class Magnoliopsida; order Ericales; family Ericaceae; genus Arbutus; species Arbutus unedo. The sequence continues at coordinate 23,408 of JABCMJ010000033.1, forward strand.
CCTCACATGCTTATTAAAATGTCCATTACGTGAATCATGTTATCGTTTGGTATATTGATGATGAACATCTAATTAGGATATTTGGTCATTGAAATTCTTGAGTTTGGTAAACGATAGGTCAACAATTAAAACACAAAACTCACGAGATATTTTCAACGAAACTTAAAATTTTGAGAACATCATTGACACATGCTACTCGATAAATAATTTTACTCCTTAGAAATTGTGTTTAGGATACCTTTAGTTGTGATATGACTTGAGTCGAACGATGACTGGTTCCATGAGGTGTTTTTAGCCGAATTGCGCCTTGAGCCAAGTTTTGTCATGAGTCATGTCGTGTATTAAGCCGAGTCATGTTATGTTTTAGGCCAAGTTATGTTGTAAGTCGAGTTATGTTCGTAAGTCATATCGTGTTCTTAAAAATAAGACATAGTGTGGTAGAAGAAATATGACTTTTAATGTTGGGCACGACGTACGAGAAACATAACAACCAGGAGCATAATCATTGGGAACATGTTGTATGCGAACTAATATTGGGGACACTGGTGGTTGATAACATGGCTCAACAAAGGGGATCAAGGCCATATCAGACGGGAGCATGAGCAACGCTTGTGTCAATATGAGATTGGCATTTGAAATGGACTTTGACACGTATAATATTGTCAAGCACAGCTGGACATACACGTTAACTTGGAGGAATTATCACTTGCATTAAACTCTGATTTACTTTCCGCACTTATTTATTTATTGCGTCCTCTAATTATTCCTTACTCATATCATGATCATGCATACTCTGATCTGTTGCATAAATTGACAAGTACGGGGTAGAAATTATTTATTAAGCTTAATCACTCATGATGCAATTTCTCTATCCTTGGCTTTAAACCCTTTAATTTAAGTCTCTTAAACAATTCCAATGCTTTGTTTGGTCGACTTTTGAGCCAAATCGGCAATCAAGGCTTTCCAGCTTGCAGTATCTCTTGTACTCATTTCGTTGAACACCTTGTGCTCACCATCTAAATAACCTGACTTGGCATATACATCCAACAACGTGGTGTGTAACAATACATCGATTTGGAACCCGAAGCGAGTGAGTTGAGAAGGGATTCAGGTTGTCTCAAAAAGAGCCAGAGCCTGCACGCATGCCTTGAGCATGAAAGAGCAAGTCAGGGCATTGGGCTTTGTTCAAGCACACAATTTCTATTCTGCAAGGATCTCCAAGTGTCTTCAATGTTCTTCATGGATCGTCTTCTTTGCTTTGCCGTGTTCATGTTCTCTGCTTGTTGCACGTCATTCATGTTTTGCAAGTCTTCTCAACTCAATTTGGAATAAGTTGAGTGGTATTCAATATCTAGGGTTCTTCAATGTATGGGAGGAAAGGTGGGAGATGGAGGAAAATAGTGATCGTTAAGAAGCTGTGAGTTAAGAGGTTAACATTTGAAATATATATTAAGGGCATAATAGGAAGTTCACTTTAAATTGAACACCGTCATTAAAAAAGTAATGGCATGGGAGTCTAAAGAAAATGATTTATAAAACAAGAGAGGATAGTGCATTTGTCAGAATTACAAGGGAGGACAATGCATTTGTCAATGACCTCAGGTGAGGTAGGTGAGACTTACCATTGAAAGAAAAAATTGATTAACTTTTATTCGTCCATAAGAGGTATCCTAAATTATGGGGTCCACCTATAGTGTTTTTATTGGAAAAGTCGATTATCCTTCTTTCTTCTATATAGGGTGTCCCTAAATGTTGGATTGAATAACATGAACATGATTAACATTGATATCTCCCATATTTTGACATGTTCATAATCATTGTTACACGCGATTCAATATTCTATTTCCTCATGTTTCTTTGAGTTGTTACCCCATTTTCATTGTATAAATTTTCTATCAATCACATCTAGGAGCATATTGCCTTGTTATGTGGTCCTTGCTAATGCAGAAGAGATATTATTATGTCTCATGTCAATCTTGTTAGAGTATAAGCTAATGATGGATTGTCTAAACTTTCTCTCCATCTGGGGTGCATGATTTTCCAGCTTCATTTGTGGCATGATGCAAGCTTGTGTTACTGCATTTCACTGGTCACTTGTATCACTTTCTCGCATTTTGATTTTTCATACTTGCATGTGCACATATTTCAATTTTTTTAGGTAGCTTTTGTCTCTAAATGGTTCTATCTTGCATCTAAAGCTTGAAAGATCCAAGAAAACTTATAGTGTGGATATTAAGAGTGGAAGTTGGCTTTTTCGGGAATATGGCAGACACTGCAATGGCTCAAGACCACCAAACGTTGAGGAGGAGAGAGTTTAGGGCGACCTTTAAGGAGAGAGAAAGGGGTGATATTAGGAATTGGTCAACCAGAGAGTAAAGTGTGTTAGGCTTGCATTCATTGTGTGTTGAATGCTGCTTGCGTCTTCAATGATGCGTAGAAGCCTCTTAATCTTGGAGAGGAAGGAAGCCAAGTGTTAAGCTTCCTCCTCATTGGTTGGCAGAGCAAACAGTGATAAGGTTTCTCTTTTAGTCTATCATCAGAACTTGGACTGTCCCTCAAACACAAAGAGATAGTTTAAGTGATATGTGGAGATTTGTATCATAGTATTGAGTCAGATGGTATGTATGATATGTCTTTTCACATGTTAGGTTGTGGTTGTGATACATCTTCTCAAGTGTTAGATGTTATTGTTAGAAATTCGAAGGGTTTGGATGAAAGGGACACCTGAGAGTCTCGAGACAACCGAAAAGTCTCGGCCGTTTCACACCCCAAGAGTCACCATAATGCTCATGATATCTCATTCATGTTCTACCATCCAATGGTCTTGGGGGTTGTAGGATACTAAATGTCCCTCCCCCCAATTTGTTTATATGTTGCTTTCATGTTTTTGAGGGGATTCCGAAAATATCAGTCTATAATTTTTCATTCAAAGAGTTGAGATTCTTGCAAGAGAGAGAGGCCAAACACAAGAAAGTTAAACAAGTGAACGAGGTTAGGTGTTACCTAGTTCGTTGATCCGTTTTACCCTAAGAGACGACTCTGAAGCTATCCTCCAACACCTACGGTAAGGCGGAGATTTAGTCTTAAGGGAACTATGTTAAACACGTGACTCGGTTTGGTAACTTCGTTGCATTTTCAATTCCCATCTTGTATTGATGTATTTATTTTGTACTGTTGTTGATTCATTCATAAGGAATTATTTGTATACTCTCTGGTATTTTCATATGTTCTACGAATCTATCCTAGTAGATTTTTTCTACAGTTAAGTGATGTGCCTTTTCTCTTTAGGATTGGTCAAGTTGGAGTTCATCCTAAGACGGACTTATCTTTCTTGACAAGCCTTTTTCTCTAGCCTCCAGACCACATTCCTCTTTAAGTACAACCAGGTCCTTAGGTTCTACTCTCGACTTAGGATGTTGAATGTTGGCAGTCAACTCTTGGAGTTGTGGGTGTGTAGGAATTTAGATGAACTCTTTCCTTATTGAAGATAAATAAGTTCTATAGACATCGGATGTTGTGGCTATGTTAGTGGGTGAAAGTTTATCCGAAGTTATCTAGTGGTGGAGGATTCCCGGATACCTGTAGAAGGTATAATGAAAAATGGATAAAAATAAATTCTAGAAAGCATAAAAATCAATATGATGGACACCTAAGATACCAATAGCAAGCACAAACAAGGATCCCCAGTTTGTGTTTTATTTGTCTCTAATCAATCATTGTAAAAGAGTTACACTGTCCAATAAATTTGGATTAATTTTTAACTGCGACATATAATACTTATTTAAATTCATTAAAATATTAAAGTTTAACAGATTCAAATCGCACGCGGCACTACGACATTATTGCAAATTGATTAATTTAACACGAAATCCCTTTTTATATTAAAATCTCATTAATAAATTAGTACCAATGTAAAATAATCAAAAGTTGAACAAATATTGGATTCCATCATTTTTTTAAGCTCAAGCCTTGATCCATCTATCTAGCTTCACTCAAAATTGAAGTGGACTGGCTCATCAGGCCTTGGTCTCCTTGACTAGTACTTGTATACAAGTAGTAGAAAAAATAAAGAAGTCAGTTTAACCATTTTTCAAACATTTATTAAGTTTAGGATTCCATCAATTTTGAAGAAATTGAGGTCAAACAACCTCTTTGTACTTTTAAAATGTAAAAAAAATAAAAATATTCAAGCTCATGTTTTGATCTGCTTTATGTACAAATAATATTAGTAAATAAACAAGTCAGTTTGGTCAAGTTTTAATAACAAGAGTTTATTAATTATTCATTGATACCTCAAAATCTTTGACTTAGATCTAAAAGAGTAATGTTAAGGAGACAGATATGTTCGGACACGTTTGAATATAAATGTGTTTAGAACTATTAGATGCACGTGAAACCCTTAATCTATCATGGATTTCATCTAACGATTGTGGACACATTTGTGTCTGGACATGTCTGTGTCCTTAAACTTTTTCGCTTCAAAAAATAATTCATTCGGCCAAAACTATTTTAAATAGGATATTTAGACAATTGAAGTCTAAATTTGATCTTCATATATTAGCAGTTTAGCAATTTGATCATATTATACTGTCATATTTATAAGACTAAACGAGTTATAAAAAATAAAAAATAAAAAGAGTGAATGATTCTCGTTAAAGCATTTGGACCTCACGCACCACATCCGGGTTGTCCTTCGCCCGATTGGATGGTTCAGATTCGAACACTTTGAACCCTGGTTCCAAGTGTAAGGCCGAAACGAAAATTTTTCTCCTATTTTTTCACGCTTATTTTATTCAAAACCAAAAGCAAGGAAGTTCTTTCGGTTCCTCCGCCTAGCTCAACTACTTAACGCCATCTTGTTTTGGTCTCTTCATGACTTTCTATGATCTCTATAAAACCCTAATTTTTCGCCCATTGTTTGGGTTCCTGTAATGCTTGTCAATTGAATTTGTTTCCTTTCCAGGAACTTGTTTTCTGAAATCAGGATTTGAAGGTACTTTTGTTATTATTTAGCCTTCTTTAAGAAATGGGTTTTTAATGATTACGGTCTTGATAATTTTATCTCTGAATTTGATTTTTTTGCTTTACTGTTCAACGTGTATATGCATGGCTGGAGATGGGTTCTTCTTGTTTTTGGTTCACTATTAGCTGACTGTCACTTATTTATGCTTTGCTTGTAGTTAGGCCAGAGAATGTTGTTCTATACT